>VZTH01011691.1:0-30267 GCA_013397815.1 Aleadryas rufinucha
TTGCTTTCAAACCTGTACAAACTGTTACTGAAAATCAAGAGTAAGATGGTAGGTCTGTTGAAGTGTTTTACTAGTCAGAAATTTATACAAAGGGTATCTTGTCTGATGGAATGAAAACAGCAAAGCCAAGTGAAGGAAAATCAGAAGTAGCATAGATATTGCAGGGGTTTTTTCAGTAGAAAGGGTTTACTTGCTTTGTTGTTCACAAGTCTTTAGGTTTATATCAGGAAGATTATTTCCTGCTGCAGAGGGGCCCAATCTTCATGTCACAGAAAGACTCTTGGATTGCCTCTAATAGTATGCTGATATTCTTCAGGTCTTGACCAAATCCCTGGCCACAAACACTGAGTGTAGGATGAAAAATGCTCTGAAAATCGTAAGACACTACCTAGCAAATCTATTGAAGACAGCACAGAGCAGCCACTGCCCTCCTTCCCGAGCATGACCATTTGCACATGTGGAGCACTGCCAGTCCATACATTTGCAATTCGTCCACTGCCAAGTGTCAAACATCGCAACTACATCTTTCCAAACACTCTCTATACATAGGGAGCCAGAACCTGGGCAGACCTGGGTAGCAGCTGGTTCATATCATGCAAGCTGCCTTCAACTTCATTGCTCTAGTGGTTGCAATGCCTAACTTGCCTATAATAGACCACCCATTCAAAGAGTGTTGTCTCACTCTGAAAGCAAGGAGAGTGTTTTAATAAAAATACAGCTCAGTATAAATGCATTAATTCCTTCACCAGCAGTTTGAATTGCAAAGTTATTGAATGTGCATAGGTGCTTGTAGCTGCTCAGGTGCCACCATACAGCATTTGGGGTTAGCTCTTGATTTAGTTCTGGGTCCTTTTGTGAGCACTGCTTTTTTGGTTTTTTTCCACTTGCACCAGCTGCTGAAATAACTGTGAGACTATTTCATTGTGTCATGCATTTGGTGAGGTGTCTTTTTTCTATTTTCCCATTTGTCAATTTTTCTAAGCTGGCAATTTTTCTAAGCTGTGTGAAACTATTTGCCCATAACTCCTACAAATGATGCCTAGTTCAATATGTCTTTTTTATTTATGCTTTTTTGTGTGTGTATGTTCCAAATGCATGATGTTTTACTTGTGGTATATTGTATGCTAAGCCAGATGAGCATAACTAGCAGAATGAAGTTTTCCATGCAAATATGTTTCAGTTCAATTTATCTGGAAGCATTCCTGACAACAAACTCATTTCCTAGAACAAGCGTAGAGAAGAAGCACAATGAGAAAAAGTAGTTAAAATTATTTTTTCTTTTAAATATTTAGTATTGCTAGAAAATGTATTTCATTCACTGGAATAAAACTTCCAGTTCACCACTCCATCAGTTTATTTTTCTGGTTTTTATTTTCTTTCCAACATCATTCCTAGGCTTTGTCTGTCTCTAAGCTCTAACATTGAAGCTAACCATAAGTGTCAAGTGAGTACTATATGTGGCCCACCAACAAACAAGAGATTCTTCTCAGGGGACAAATCTTTTTTTCAAACAACTCTTCCTTTTGGCAGTGCCTTTCAAACTCTGCTAAATTTTGAATTCCAGGCTTTCCTTCTCTCAGCCCTGACCCTCACCCAAATCCTGAGCCTTCAGCAGAGCTATAACCTGAGAGCTGCCCATCCACATGAAAAAGTTCTCAAGGCAGACAATATTTTGCAGCCCACTTCTTCCCTTGGCCACTTCTATCCAATTCCATTTCTGCTCCAGCTCTAGGCTTTGGCTCCATTCTAACTTTATCCCTAATCCTAAACCTAGGGCCTCGATTAAGTGTGTGATGGTTTCAGCCTGAGCTGATGGACAGCTCGTTTGACCAGTGGCGCTCTTCGAAATTTCCATATATAAAGGTGAAGGGACAGGAAGTTCCTCTCTCTCTTTGGGGGGTTGGCGTTCCAGCAGGAGGGGGGGGGGGAATGGCGGCCGAGGCTTTCGCTCCTTGGAGTGGCCTCGAGCCCCCNGTGGCCCATGTGATCCCATATCCATGGGAGAGGTGTTTTCCCGGTAACAGCTTTATTCCCGGGCGGGGGCTGTTGTACTGAGGCTGATACGGTTTTGGGGGACCACAGATTGCAAAGGAAACCTCTTTCTCCTTAACTAGTGGATAGATTCTTAAAATTGTGAATACTGACTTAAGAATTATGTGATGTTATCCTTTGTGCTGATTTAGGGAAGAAGAAAGGAGGAGGGGGATGTAAGTGAAAAGAGGGATTTTGCTTTGATTTTCTTATTATTTTCTTTTCTCTTTTAATTCTGTTAATAAACTTTTCATTTTCTTGATAAGTTTGAGCCTGTTTTGCATTCCTCCAAATCTCCTATCTCACAAAAGATACAGAGGTGAACTAAAACCACTACAAAGTGTTAGTCAATAGCTGCAGTTTTGGTCCAGGTGACAAGGTTGTCAGGGAAGAAAACTGTATCCAGCCCACCACTTCATTTGGAAGCCTGTCTAATGCAGCCCTAGGTCTTGTGTCTTTCTGAACCCTAGCCCTAAAACTGGGCCCTCTCCTGAGAAAAGATGTCACAGCTCACCCGTCCCAACGTTTTATAAACATCTTCATTATATTTTCTGTTATTTTATGCAAATTTCATTTTCTTCCCAAGGATAACTGAAGCATAAAGGAGAACTTGTTTACTAGTTCTAGTAAACTAGGCAACACTTGAGACAGGGTCCCTGTTACTCCCAAATGCTCAGGGAAATATTTCAGTTGATGATGCTCTTTTTAGGCATATAAAGGATGTCTTTTACTAATGGAGCACTCCTTACTCAGAGAACTCTCCCCTTTTTTTTAGCCCAGAAATAAGCTGTGAAAAATTACTTTGGCGATTAGCAAGAGCTGTTAATACTCAAGGGTAAGACGAAATTCCTTTTGCTGTGCCCATTTACTAGTTTAATAATACCTCTTACAAAAATATGGAATCTTGCAGTTACTGCAAAAAACTCTTACCTAGTCACATGCAAGACAGGGATAATATCAATTAAATATCCTAAACATGAATAACACTTCTCTAAAAATGATTCATGCATATATTAACCTCTCCATTGTTGGCATCCACAATGGTAGGGGGGTATTCTGTGTTAACTCACTGCTTGTATCTTTTCATGCTGAAAGCCTGCATGGAAGACTTTGACTCTACTTTTTGAAATTAATCAGTTGGCATTTGGCAATGATATATATTTCTAATGAGCAGGCATGTTTAGCAGACTTCCAGATTTCCTTTTTTTTTTTCAAAGAGTAGCAATATATCTACTAATTTTTAAAAAATATTTTTAAATATATTTGAGAATGCTAAATATCTGTTTATAATAAATACATATTAAAATGAAATTAGCAGGAAACAGGGACCAAAAAAAGACAATGGGTAATCTTAATTAGCAATTTAATTTTTCTATACTAATTGTCTACAGAAGATGTTTTGTCTCAATAATTAAAGTCCACTAACACTATATTCATGGAAACTTTTTTTAAAAAAATACTGGGTTGTTTTTACAGAAAGGGGGTTTTTATTATTATGCCTTCACTGATGTATGCAAAAATCCTGCTAGTTATGAGAGATTCTCATTGTCTCTATCTCAAAATACTGCTCAACATATTTTTTTTTTGTCTTAAGTTACAAAAAAAAATCAGGTTAAAATTTCCTAACTTCATTAGTTAGTGTCATTTAATATTCCTGGAAATTAATGTAAGCACCAAGAAAGCATCTATGGCATTTTAAGTTTGAGACCACATTAGAGATCTGATGCCTAAAGATAAGTTATGACATTGAAAAGGAAGGTGTTACATAAATGCATATTTTCACATGTAAGATTCTTGTCATTAAAATATTTTCTTCAGTTGGACTATTAAACTTCCTAAAGTTTCGTGTTCTTTTGGACTGCAAAGTTTTATTGATTTTTTTTTTAAATAATATTTTTCCAGTAACTTCAGGTATCTTCGTGAATGACTAAATGCCAGGTGGTTAGTTACATCATTGAATTCTAGTCTTACGGATTTACAGCCAAGAAGACCCTACCTCCAATCCCATGATGCTACATGCAAGGCATCTAAGTGCCTCTATTATTCTCATCAACAGCAGCAGACCTGCCAAAACACAAGGTTTAGAAAGTATAGCAGATTTCTTGAAATGTTTCAAAGGCTGAAAGGAAAACACTGTTACTACTGGATCTTACATTGCCTTTGTATTAGTAACTGACAGTATTACATTGTTATTTTTGCATACTGGTACTGCTCAGTCTTGCTCGCTTAGCATTCATTTCCTTGCATGAGCTGTAAGGATAAAATCTTTAGTTTATATTCTAAAAGTCTCCTGGTACCTAGCAGCCTCAGAGAACATTTGCTGGTGTCTCTACAAAGCTGGTCCTCTTCATGTTCTATTTACTACTGTTGAGCATGATTCCATATATTCTGTATTCTAATTTTCACTGTCTCAGCATATTTCTCATAGGGAATTGGGTATATGTTTAAGAGATAAGTTATGTGAACAGTAAATAAGCATTTCTGGTAGTCATAGTATGGATGAATATACTGTAATATTAATATCCTGGCCAAAATTTCTTAGAATAGACTAACCATGGCAGAATAATGATTTCCCCACAAAGTAGTGAATTCTACAGACAAAAAAAAAAACAATGGGGGAAAAATATCTAACTGATTTTTATCATACAAAATAGTTATGCACCCTGTTTGGAATCTTAGCCCATTTCCTTCAGTAGCACATTCTTTAATAAAAAGCATAAATTGTTTGTTTTTAGTTAGAACTGAGGCAGTTATTAGCAAATTCTGGTTACTGTATAGAAAATCATTGTATTTTGCTTTAAAATGCTCAAAGGACTTTGGTGTTTGTAAAATTAGTCACAGGTGAAGAGGTCTTGTAGGACAACAGTTGCGAATCAATAGCCTGATAACAGATCAAGTTTATGAACTATAGAAAATCCCCAAGGAAAAGGCTGAAACTGAACAGAACGGTAAGGAAGTTTGGGAATATAAAGCTGCACATATACTCAAATCACAATAGCTTTTGATGTAATAAAATGCCAACAATTAGGTTTTGCTGAAAGACTAGTTGCCAGTTTCTGAGTGGTGTGTGTGTGTTTCAGTGCCTTTGCATTGCCAGAAATAGACAAGCTCACAGAATAAAGCGATATGAAGCACAGGTAGATATCAGTGTTGATTTTTAAATATTTTAAAGTATTTTCAAATAAATTATCTTCAGTAATTCTTTTTTCCTGGTTTTCTTCAATTTAATCAGTGAACTAAAAAAATTGCTTGTATTAGACTAAGAATAGGTGGTTTTAATGAAGTGGAAAGATAAATCTGGTTTCACCTTTTCATTGCCAGAAATAGACAAGCTCACAGAATAAAGCGATATGAAGCACAGGTAGATATCAGTGTTGGTTTTTAAATATTTTAAAGTATTTTCAAATAAATTATCTTCAGTAATTCTTTTTTCCTGGTTTTCTTCAATTTAATCAGTGAACTAAAAAAATTGCTTGTATTAGACTAAGAATAGGTGGTTTTAATGAAGTGGAAAGATAAATCTGGTTTCACCTACAGAAATGTTACTTTACCTGATAATTTAAACATCCCTCAGATGTGCTTGGAATTGGATAAAAACCATCCTCAATGTAGATGAAAATACCATCTATCTTTGCGTTATAAATTTTTAGTTCTATTTATAAATTCTCAAAAAGCACCCTCTTGAAAGCTGCTATTGCTTCCTTATGGGGATTCACAGCTATTTAAATTTTCTTTCTTTCTAGCTTCCCACTAATATGCTAATAGTAAATCTGAACCATCTGCCGTGTAAACAGAGAAGTGGAAAAACCTTGACAGCACAGTCTCTCATTTAACCAATTTACATAAGTTATTATTCATAAAATTAAAAGTGTCCTTGAGTTACTTAGAAATTTTGTGGTCATTATATTTTTCCCTAATCATCTACTAATTGCAATAAGGAGACAAAACTGCAGTAGAACAAAATGTGTTTGTTACTAATGGCAGAATGATATTCATCGTTTAAGTAAATTGAGTAAATAGGTTAGTTGCACAACTGCTGGGGAGAGTAATTTCTTAGGTTAGGGAATATCTGTGTTTCTGGCCCATGAATGGTTTGTTTATCTGTACCACTGTGTATGCTCAGTGTGAATCACTGTCTAATTGATAGGCATTTGTTAAGTGACATTCTGGACTCATACAAGATCTGTGCACCTTTAGGAGAACAACTTCAATGTTACCTTTAAAGTAGCAAACAAAATTTAAAATGTAGGAAGACAAAATTAATGGCAAACAGCATTTATTTTCAGCCTTGAAATGTACTGCAACAAAAAATAAACCCACAATTTCTGGATAGATTCACTGTGCACTCAATATTTTTGCCTAACATTTAGCTTGTTCTGTTTCAGATTTGCTCTATAGATAGATATAGGAAGAAATCTTTGCAAAATCGTAACCTATGATCTGTAACAGTGGAATTAAGGTGGGTTAAAATATCTATAAAATGAAGGAAAAATAAAGACAATTGATTTCAAAATAAAAGGGAACTCTCTGGGCAAATATAAGAGAAGCAAGACAGTGTAAATGATTATTTTGTACCAACTGACAGTGTCTGGCTGTCTACATGGACCTCTTTTAGTTTTACACTGACAGCTAAAATCATATTAGATTCTTAAAATACTGACTGAATTTTGTGCTGTTAGTCTCTTTTCAGGCAAAAGAGGGAAAAGGAGTGGGCTAGACTATTTTGAATGAAAGTAAGAATTAGTAGTCCTTAGGAAGAAAAAAAGTGAAAGAATGCTGAACCACAATATTTTACAGTAATATTAGAAATAAGGAAAAGTGCCGGTTTGCATGAAAATAATGACTTTTAAAAATATATTCTATTTGAAGCTGACCGATCTACCTAATGCTATTTCTTAAAATGAAATAAGAACTTTATATACTAGGGAGTCACACACTAGTGTTATTATTTTCACATATTACTGACACCTCTGCCATCTTCAGTTTCCATACGTATCTGTCTCTCAGAGTCTTTTCTTCTTGTACACCAGCTCTATAATGGACTGGTAATTATATTTCAGGTCTTCTTTTGCTACTTAATTTTCTCACAAATGGATCCTTTACAGGATCTGGTAAACTGAGGCAAGTGCTGCAAATCTGAGCTCTCCAATTTGAATATAGTTGGTTTCTAATTGTGATCACAGGATATGACACGGGGTAGCTTCAAGGTTACGTATTATCAACACAAAAGGATGGGCACAATACAGTCTTTAATAGCTTAGGGTTTGCTAATTGACTAAAATAATCGTAAAAATTATCCTGAATAATTTTAATTTTAAAACTTATAATTTCCACTTCTATGAAGGATTTGGGTTTTATTTTTAGTGTGATAGAGGAACAAGATTTGTGATGAGTGAGTTTATAGAGCTTAGAACAGAATGCTTTGAACTACTTCTTCAAGTTCACAGAATCCCAGAATGGGTCAGGTTGGAAAGGACCACAGTGGGTCACCAGGTCCAACGTCCCTGCTCAAGCAGAGTCATCCCAGAGCACAGGGCACAGGATTGTGTCTGCATTCCAGTGCTTGGTGACCCAAGCACAGTAAAGCACAGTAATGAAGTTTATTCTCATATTCAGGTGGAACTTCCTGTGCATCAGTTTCTGCCCAGTCCTATTGCTTGGCACCACTGACTAGAGCCTGGCTCCATCCTCTGATGCTCTATCTGCAGATACCTGAAGACACTGATGAGGTCCCATCTCAATTTTCTTTGTCCAGACTGAACAGGCCCAGCTCCCTCAGCCTTTCCTCATAAGAGAGATGCTCCAGGTCCTTAATCATCTTTGTTGTCTCTTGCTGGATTTCCAACTTGTTTTGTTCTGACAAATGCACCTACAGTGTCTATAAGAATAGAAGATATTTTAAAATACCTTTAGAAGTGGACAAAAATGTTATAAGTTTGATACCCCTCTTGTGCTGATTCTATATTAGTCACCCCTTTTCATTTACAGTGTTGTAAGTAAAGATTTCTTCACTCTGTTTCTCAACATTCCAGACCTTCTACTATAGTAATTTTGCATGTGTATAGTTTTGTTTGACAGTAAAGCGTACTTGCTGACGATCATAGATGAAAGGATGTGGAATCCCTATGAAAAAATTTAATGAAAATATTTAATATTTGAAAGAAGGGTTGTTGCAATGATTTCCTCCACTCGCTGCCTTTAATTTTTGGTTTTGATTGTTTTGTAAATTTTCCTTTAAAGTGTCCACATGAGTTGCAGTATATGTCCTTCAACTGATGAGCACAGAAACAACACACTGTTCCACAGCTAATCACAGTTACTTGCATATAAACCTACTTAATCAGTCCATTAAAAAATCTCACAAGTGTTTTGGTCCTTCTTTGCCAAATGTAAATTCAGTTCATACAGGGACATGATCATGAAACATATTGTTCAGCACAAAGTGCAAAGTGCTAACCTCAGTGTTGGAGTTGAAATTCTAACAGATGCATTCATTAATCTGCTGAAGTACGTTGCCATGTTTGATTCCCCCTTCCCTCTATGCAGTACAAGAAGGAAACAACTTCCTGGAGTCTGTGTGAAATTTAAATAAGACTACAACAGAGTCAGGATGCCTTGCCTAATATTGAATACTTCCAGCTGAAATCACTAGCTGCATAATTAGCTGCCACACATTAGTCTTCCTGACAGAGGCTGTTGTGTGTATTCCTGCTATCCTGTTCATAAAATGGCCAAAGGACAAAAGACTTTCTTGGAAAATAATGAGAGAATTGTAGGAATAGGCAGAGCTGGGTTGTTCTAGGAACCTGTCTTCGTCATTCTCTGAACCAAATGGTCAAAGAAGAACATTATTCTGAAAATAAAAGGTAAGTAACACTAGGCCTACCTGTTTTTTCTATGGGCCAGCTGCTAGAGGTTACCCCAAGATTATGTTGTAATTGAAATTATTACCAAAATATACCCTTTTTTCTCTGTAACTCCATAAACTCATGTAATGTGTGAGTTATTGATTTTCATTTATTTCATGCAGATTCTTTAAAATTTATCTTGGTTTTTTCTTTTTTTTGGTGGTTTTTGAGACCAAGATATAGCAGTAGATAGTTTGCTGTTTTTCTTCTGCCATTGCCATAGTGCAGCTTTGACTGGACTCTAGAAATCTATCTTTGAAAGCAGTATCTTGTCATCCAGCAGTACCTTTTCTTATTTGTATGTCTGCAGATTCACATCAACTGCACAGCAACTGCAAACATTTGTAACAATCCTGTAATATTTTGGAAAGATATTTGTCAACAGGATGTTCCACGCTGTTCTCTAATCAGATCAGTTGTTAAAGGCCATTTGAAGAAGTGATTTCAGTTCAATTCTGTGCTGACAAGATTCAATTTCACAAAATAAGCAGAACCATCATAATCAGTCTGGGCTTTGTGAGGAAGAGAAGGTCTGAACTCGTCCCCACTTTATCAGCAGGGTCCTGAAAGGCAGGGTAATCTTAAAAAAAAAAGAAATGTTTTCAGCACCACCTCACGTTGGAGTCAATCGAATGATATTCTGGGACCTTTAGAAGAGAAGGTCATTGATTAAACATGTAATAAAGTATGCAGGTGGATTTTTCATTTGAAGTATCATTTAATTAAATTAGGAGGAAAAAAGATAAGACAAACAAAAGGAGGTTACTTTTGATACAGCATATAAATAAGTTGAGGAGCTTCTTGCAGCAGGATGTATAAATTAAAAGTGACTATTGAAGTTCATAGAAGCAAATCTACTAAAAATGTATGCAATTATACAACTTCTAGAAGTCCCTTGATGTCCCTTGATGCTGGTGGAAATGATCAAAAACTTTAATCATGTCCTTCTTGTCTTATTCCCTAGGGAAATGGTATTTGACATGCCTTAGAATCACATATGGGATGACAGACCTTTGGTCTGACCTAAAACAGCTGGTTTTTTGGTCTTAAGATCTCAGAGAACCTGAAAAAATAGTTGCTTAAATCAAGATATAACATTAATTCAATAATTTAGCTAAGCATAGTTAAATAATAGGCACTAAGATTTATTGTTATAGAGTGTCTTTCTAAAAATATAAACAAAAGTTATAAAAAAAATTTGGAAAACACTCTTATTCAGGAATTTAAAAATTAATTGAAGTATGTGTGTTTACTAGAATTAGTATCTCCAAGTCAAATTAAGTTGTCCTTAATCTGAAAATATCTTTTGTGGAGAGATTCACATACAATACAGATACTGAGCAAAAATCTAGTTATTTGCTATTTATATGGAGTATACCTGGGAGAATTCTTTCTTTTTTTATGCTCAATCTTTCATCCACTTCCTAAGAAACAGTTACCACTCAGTTACAATTAAGAGGTACCTATGAAAGAAAATCACAGCTAATTTATTCAGTAAAACAAAGAGAACTGTTACTGAATTTTGTTTCGTTTGTTTCTTTGTTTTTCCTTAGAATTATCCCAACCTCTTCAGACATTTATTTAAAAAGGTTTAATGATGGAATGACAGATCTCTCATAATCAACAGAGCAGAGAAAAAGTGAACCTGGGAACTGCCAAGTGCAATGAGCCAACAGCACTGTGCTTTTCCTATAGATTAAAGCTGTTTCAAGACACATTTCATGTCATTTCATGGGCAACTTCATGCTCCTGTTTCCTGTGGACCTCAAAAACTGAATGCATTTTTCTGTAGTTGCTCAGTACCCTAAAGGCTCATATCTGAAATGTTTGTGCACTTTCCCTGTTGCACTTTTGTTGCACTTTTCCGCCTCTGTTAAGGTGAAAAGATCATTTTTGGGAGTCCTAAACTGATCAGGCACCTTGGGCAGTAGTTTGAAGTAGGATAACATATGTTGAAGGCTATGTCTCATGTGGGTGTAGAAAGGGAGCTTGTGAAACCCTGTTCCCCTGTGGATTTGTTAGAAAGCCTAAGGATGTGAAAGGAACCTGTCTTCCTCACCCTTTGGCTTTGAATGCACCATGGCTATTCAGAACTGTGGAAAGCCACGGCAGGATACACAGGAGTTCAGGCAGATATGGTCACCAGGGAAGTAATTATCAATTGCAATCAGGGACTCAGCTTCAGTTTTGCATCAAAATGGCTGTTTTCTGTTAAGAGAATTGAAGAGCTGTAGCACTTAAAAATAAGGTGGTATTTGGAAATCAAGCCCCCACGTGAACTCATTGCCAGTCTATTTAACTTTCATGGTACACATGCAGAGTCATAACCTGGCGTGGGTGTGGGACTTAGTGACACTGGTATGTTACGTAATGCCTTCTTTATTCCATAATTATGCATTATTACTAATTATGCATTACTACACATACTTACAATGTGCAAACTGAAGTGAATGCGTTGGAACTGTTCTGTCACACAGGTGGGTGTTCAATGTGGTGTTACTTAGGGGTAGTTCATTCTGCATAGGGGTAAGTAAAACTTCTCTCTCTCTCTGAAAGAGGGTGTTTGTTTACTTCTGACTCGTGCTTTTGCCTTTCAGTGTCTTCCAGCAGCACAATAAAGGCAGTTACCCATTAAAATGTCAGATACAATAACTGAAACTGTTCTTTTAAAACTGCTGAGGAGAGTTTTAGCTTTAATATGAATATAGGCTGGGACTAAACTCATCTGTCTTTGTACAGCATATGACATATAAAAAGGGGCTAATTATAATTTCCAACCCCTTCATTCAAAATATTTTCTGACCTGCTTAATTCTTTAGGGGTTACTTTGACTGCAGGTTGTATGAACCTTTTACTGTGATCTCTTCTGTGTTGTGTTGCTTCCCCAGTGATCTAAACACTTACCTCATATCTGTCTGCCGGTGCCGTCAAATATCTGTTGCAAATGAAACAATTGCCCAAGAGGCAGTGAATTGTCGGACCTGTGAATAAATGGTAGGAACCTGATATGGCATCCCATGGGAATGCAATAGGAAAGGAAAATTACTCCTTCAGGGAGAGCTCTGCAGTTCTCAGAATAGAACAAAATCTCTATTAGCTGCTACCCAGCCAGACATCACAACTTTACAGAGAGAATCTTTCTGTAGGCTCAGCAGGCAATGCCTAAAACAAACACAAATTTTATGGAGAGGTCAAGAGGTACATATGCATGATCCTTTCCTTCTTGTCTGCCTGCTAAATTTTAAGGACTACATCTGCAACTGGGAAGTAGTTTCCCAGTCTAAGACACCAAAAAATATAAAACTTAAAACCAGAAAATATCTTCAAACAATATCACAAATACAGAGGTATTCTATATTGACATAATTTCTGGAGGCAAAACAAAGTTGTAAAGCGTTTCACATTTTCACCATCTTTTCTCAAGTAGGAGTCACTGTAATTGAATCTTGTTTGAGGCACTGACTTCTCTGTAGCCCTCCCCAGACATTAGCTATCAATAAAAATATTTTCTCCAGATCTGCTATGCTGCCTTTTAGCCATGGTAGTGTATTTGCTATGTCTTCTGCAGCTCTGTTGATTTCTCATGATGTCTTTTTGGCAGTGTTATATAGCAGGATCATGAGGGAAAGGCCTGAGTTTTCAGGGAGATCCAAGTGTCATACCTTCAGATTTGAGAGGGTGTGCTGAGGATGTTGGGCCTGTGCACAAATGCGTCAGGAGCATATCTTCTGCCCTCAAACTTCTGAGAGGAAACTGAAACACAACAGAACTTAGTAATAACAACAGAGCAGAAATACAGACAACTGGACTGATAAAGTCATTCACTTCACTTCTTATGCTTTTTATTGCTCATGGGTTAGGGAAAAAACCTGTGAAAACAAGGCGCTAGACTGCGTCCCAGATATTTAATTTTCTTTCTGTATGTGACAAGTTAAATTCCTTTCTTTAAATAACACTCACATGAAACACAGTAATAAGTGTACTTACCTTTACTAGTACCTGCACACATGACAAAACTATGTCTAGTAAACAGAGGGAAAAGCTGCAGTGGAGAAATGTTTTTACCTTGGCTTAGGTGAAGGGAAACCAGATCATATTATTAGAGCAGCTTCATACATATTATTCTCAGAGCAGGGGATAAATAATAGAGAATACAGAAGTTAGTACAGTTGTAGAGCAGGCCAAGAAAAACACAGGTTCAGGCCAGGGACCACATTCAGCAATTACTCTGTGGTATGTGCTCATTTTGCCACTCGGGTTACTGAAGAGGTTACTGCAGTTCTCTCCTATGCACCCCCTCACCTGACTGCCTTGTCAGGGTGAGACCTTCCTGCTTGTGTGTCACAAAGGTCTGTCATGGATTTGAAAGGAAGATAAACACTTCTCACTACTTTTTTCTGTCAACAGGACTTGAAGATTTAATTCCCCCAGAGTCATATAAGCTCTGTCCTCTACAATTCTTTTTCTCTTTGTTAATACTGACAAATATTTCAGTGTTGCTGTGGCTATCAAAGGCCTAGGAGGTCACTGATTCAACCAAATGAGTAAATATAGGACTTAATACTGACCTAAAGCAGCATTTTATTAGCTTGTAGCTGGAAAAGGGTTTAATTTTGAGCAAACACTAAATTTGCCATGCTGCTCCTCCTTCCAGAATGGCAGTTCAGGGTTTTCCATGACACACCTATAGCCTTGTGATGACCTGATCGTAGAGTTTCTTGTGTTCAAAAGACTCATAAAATGCTGGAAATTAAATAGCAGCTATAATAAAATACTTTCAATTAAATAGGAACTATGTAGAAAGTAGCTACATAAACATTGGAGTGTATTTATGCCATAAACATAAAAATTGAATAAAAAAGATTCCGTTATAGTCCAATTTATATTATTTTATCCAGGCATAATCAAAGAGCAATAATATTCAGATATACAGTCAATATGTTAAAAAGAAACTAAAAAGGAAAAGAAACCTTTTTTATTTTTTAAACTTTGATGATAGTGAGCATTAATACATCTTCAAACATCAGTTCCACAGTCCTTGCTAAAATTTAAGAAATCTGTAGATTGGACCAAAAGAGTTAGTCACAATGACAATATGTAATGGACTAGAGAAATAACATTGATAAACCAAAAAGATTTAGTATCAGCATCATTAAAATGTCATGTTGGACACTATGGAACTGATAGAGTAATCTGTCTTTGTTTATTATGCTCTCAGAGACATCAATCTGGTAGAATACAGCTAAAATATTCCCTTAAAAGTGTCAAAACTATACGTGGTTAAAAGGGCAGCAGGAAAGGTGTGTATGTGTGTGGGCATAAACAGGCCTTCCCACTGACAAAACTGCTCTCCACTGGGTAGCGGTTTGTGCTGGATGCATTGCAAACTCTTCTTCCCTGGAGGATAATGACTCTGTCACAGTACGTGATACTTCTTTTCTTGTAGGAACAAAGCAGATATCTCTCTTCATACCTAAATCATGGCTTGTATAAATAAACGTTTCTCTTTTTCTATGAGTATTTTTCTCAAAACAATTTTTGTCTTAATTAATAGAATGATTCCATAGAATGCTTAGGGTTGAAATGAACCTTAAAGATCATCTAGTTCCAACATGCTGGCCCTGGACAGGACCACCTTTCACTAGACCAGGTTGATCAGAGCCCCATCCAACCTGACCTTGAACACTTAGAGGGATGGGGCAACCACGTCTCTGGGCAACCTGTTCCAGTGCCTCACTGCCCTCACAGTACAGAATTTGTTCCTAAGATCTAAGCTATACCTGCCCATTTTCAGTCTGAAACCACTACCCCTTGTGCTGACACTATCTGCTCATGTAAAAGTCCCTCTGCCTCATTTTTATAAGCCCCCTTATGGTACTGGAAGGCCACAATGAAGTTTGTCCAATCTTTGCAAGTCCCCTTAAAGTACTGGCAGGCTGTAAGGAGGACTGATCAAAGCCTTCTCTTCTCCAGGCTGAACAACCCCAGCTCTCTCAGCCTGTCTCTGTAGGAGAGGTACTCCAGCCCTCTGATCATCTTCGTGGCCTCCTCTGGATCTGCTCTAATTGGTCAACATCTTGTGCTGAGCTGGACAAAGCACTCTAGGTGGGGTCTCACCAGGGCAGAGTAGAGGGGGAGAATCACCTCCCTCGGGCTGCTTTTGATGCAGCCCAGGATGCCATTGGCATTCTGGGCTGTGAGCACACACTGATGGATCATGGCCACATTTTCATCCACGAGAACCCCCAAGCCCTTCTCTGCAGGGCTGCTCTCAATGACATCTCTCAGTCTGGGCTCATGTCTGGGACTGCCCTGACCCAGGTGCAGGATGTTTCACTTATGCTTGTTAAACTTTGTGAAGTCCTTGTGGGCCTCTTCTCAAGTTTGTCCAAGTCCCTCTGAAAAACATCCTATCTTCCTGTTGTGTCACCTGCACTGCTCAGCTTTGTGTCATCTGCAAACTTGCTGAGAGTGCACTGCTCTCACTGTCCGTGTCATCGATGAAGATATTGAAGAGCACCAATCTCAAGACGGAGCTCGTAATTCTGAACAACAAAAATATTTTCTGTATGTTACCTCTAATGTAACATATGCTATATTTTCAAAGGAGATTCATTTTTGCCTTGTACATGGTAGGACTCATGCATATCTTCTGTACTAATGTAGGGATTTAGTCTTCTCTGTTATAGAATCTGAATGTATACTTTTGTAAATACTTTCTTCAATCTATGGCTTTCTGAAATAAAACCTGCTCTGGTAGTGAGGCAACTCAATGTTGCATTCAAGTGCAAGCTATCCACAAGGAAGCATGTATTGATAATTACTACAAGTGGCAGAAATGTTTAAATGATGTACAATTTTCAACATACTTCACTCAGAGTATATTTCAGATTTTAAAATAGAAGCCTTGATGGATCAAAACATTACATATCTGGAGGGCAGTTCAAAGTCCTATGTGCAAAAGCATGGTTCATATTGTTAGCATACAGGTTATGTTTGCAGTGAGCAAATTGTTTATGTTTCACTGTTTCTGGGTATTTTTCTGGAGTAAACCTGTCCTTTCCTGAGGGTCTTGCAATAGGCTTATTAGAATTAAACTTAAAAGGAACACTAAGTTAAAAAAAAATGGAATAAACTAAGCAGAGAATGTACAGTAATAATAGCTTAAGCATGTTGGCACATGTAAGCACGTCACAACATGACAAAAATATACATTTGGGTGACTAAAGATATTTGTCTGTTAAATATTCTAGCTTATTTTCTTATGAAAAAACCCAAGTGTGGTGTATTTGTCCCCTGTATGTGTATATCTGTGTATCTATAGTTTATGTAGCTATACTTTTCCATTTAATAAAATGTTAGGGCTTGAGACATTGAGATTTAATTGAATATGTAATCACTCACATCTCAGCAGGAATCAGAAAAAAAGCCAGAGATTTAACACTCAAGTCAAGGAGATATTGAACACTTGAGATTATCAGGAAATCAGTCAAGTAGGAACTCCAGATGACTGTGAATTGGGACATTTCTGTGATCGGAAAGAAACATCAGTGTTAAAGAGAAGAGGCATCAGATGATTCTTTAAACTTTGCTTTTGATGGCTTTCTAAAGCACTGTTTTAAGATAGGGTTAGCTTGAAATGTCTTTTTGAGAAAAAAAAGATAATTAGCATAGATAAAGGCTTACAGAGGCTTATGCTGCAACTGTTGTAGCTGATGAAACAAATGTTTAGTCACTTTCTAAGCTGGCCCAACAGAATAGGAAGTATTGCATTAGACATTTGGAGTTGATCTGGAAGATAATCAACAGTGTTTGGATTACTCAGCAGTTGTCTCTAAGAAATAATTACAATAGAATCAAAAATTTTTATGTGTTAATTCCTTTAAATGGTCCTTGTTCTGTTTTCAGCTCCTCACTTTCTTTTCACAGTTGTGATATATGATGTCCATATCTATTTTTAGTATTTCTGAAGCATTTTAGACTTAGTGTGTTGGCAAAACATCACGATTCTGACCAGTCTGGCTGCTCTCTGAAATCTCAGCTCACACCAGATGGTGAGCCTCAGCTGCTGTGTGAAACAGGTAAAAAACCCCACAAACCTAAAAACCTATGAACCCTTAAAATATTGTTGGCAGTTTTGTCAAAGATGCTTTCCAGACAGTGGGTGTTCTTATCTTTAGGTTTTCTTAATATTTATGAATCTGCATATCATTTAGAGCTGGTGAAAATCGATTGCTGATGACCAATGTTGTCATCCTTTTAGTCTTTACGGATTTTAATTCTTGTTCCAACTATAGCCTCTGCAGCATATTGTACCACACCTTCTTGTAACTTGGAGGGTTACAAGAGAGGTTGCAGGGAGAACTGGGGTTTTATTTTCTAAATAAATTAACAGATTAAATTTACATGTCTCATAGTACCTTTTTACTATATGGTGCGTGCAGCACTGGGACCAAGGCAAGCACACTAGGCTGAAGAGTTACTCAGCAGCAGATATGGGTTCAAGAGGTTTGTAAGTGGGGCAGGGGTTTTGGGTGAGTGACATGTTTACCCTTGGTACAACAGCAGTTCTTGGATGTGTTGTTTGAAGGCAGGCAGATTTTTTGTTCTGTCAGCATTAACAAGATTAAGCTGCTATATGTTTTGATCCTTTGTGTTGAAGAAAAGAAATTCAAACCTTGATTGCTCTGATACTAGTTGGAGGTCTGAAGGAGCTATGACTAATTACAAAGGAGTGGGATACATGGTGCAACAGTAGGGTGCACAGAGAGCTGTTGCTTTATGTTTTCACCCCTCCTAGGATTACACCATGGGCTCTGCCTCTGGACCTTCTATTTTGCTGGACCTTACTGCACGTCCTTGCTTTTGCTACTCATGCCCTTTATCCTGCTCCTTTCACAAAGCTTCAGAACCTAGAAGAAAAACTCCCCAAATTGACTGACTGTCAGTCACAGATAACTTTTTTTTTTTTTTTTTTTTTTTTNTTTTTTTTTAATTAAATGTAGCATTAGGACTTTGAATCCTGTTACTTTTAAAAATGTGGAGCTGGAAAACCTGACTATAAGCAGTCAGCTAGGCTATAATTTGTCTGCCTTTTGTTTTTAATGTCAGAAAGGAATGTTATGTCTTATGACACCTTCAAGTATGAAAGCATTTACCTGGTTCATTTAATGAAAGCCCCTCATGAAATTTTGCATCGTGTTCGCCAGGACCATATGAGAAAAGTGTCAATATATATTAACATTTCCAAAGCAGAAGCTTTGTTCAGAAACTGGAGACAATCAAAGCAGAAAGTCCATGGTTAACCCTGAGGTTAACAGATGAAGGAAACCTGTTACCTGTTCCAGTTAACAGACACTTTAAAAGAGGGACTGAAATTTCCTTAGCAAAACTGTGCTACAAAATAAATCACTGAAGTTTGAAAATAGTATGATTCTAGTTTTCTGCCTGCACTCTCTGCAAGCTTCTTTGCTGAAAATCTTTAAAAGTACCTGAAGGGCCAAGAATTCTACTAATAAAACCAAAATTTTACTAAAATTTTAGTGGAGTAAGTTCTTTCTAGCCAGAAGTGACACTATACAGTCTGAAAGCAAGTAATGATGACTTAGTTAAAAAAACACACAAAAAACCCCAACAACAACAAAACTCCCAAAATATCTTGGTCCTCTTTCATGAAAACACTTTTAACTGGTAACAGTTGGATCAATCATTCCTTTGTAGATATGGATAAATGAGTGGGTTGTGTTACATTTCTTGCTGAATGCAAAATCTAAATAGTACTATGTTCCTTAGAGGCACATCAAACCATTCTCGGTAAAACCATGGGAATGCCAAGCAGTGGATATTTGGATAGGTCCTTCGTTAGCTTCCTAATGGTTTTCATTTCAACAACTGTAATCATAATTTAGTAAGATGGTACTTGGAACAACCTGAGTGGCAAAGCAACATACCAAATGAAATCACCATTTTGTGGCAGGCTATGTGACCGTACGAATGCTGAGCTCTAAAGACAGTGTCAGACTGGGTAAAGCTCATAAAGTTCATTCTGCTGTGGCCAATGTGTGCATGCAGAAGCCAGGGGCATATCCATCTGTGTGGGGAGCTCTGTCACAGGAACCAGCAGCTTTATGCATTGAAACCCCTACACAGGACCACCTGCTGTTGGCATGGCCATGCTTTATTCAGCAACATAACATGACATAACATAACAAACTCAACATAATATAACACAGCAATCCAGCCTTGAACAAACACACCAGCTGTCCTTGAGAACATTCTTTGCTGCTGTTTGTGAGTGTGACTACATCATCTTGCTCTGCTATAATCATGACTGCAGTTGTTGTGTAGGACTTATTTGTAATAGCACTATGGAAAGAAAAAGATCAGCTACTGCCATTTTATGTGTATATAGTGAAACAAAGTGAACAGACCAGGTCTAGAATGAACTAACGTGCTCCCAGTGAATCTACTTCTGATGCAGAAGGATCTGAAAGTGAATGTAGCCTTTAGGAACTACATAAAATATTTATAGTATCTTTTTCTTTATTTATCAATGCCACTAGCAACAAAACACTGCTTCATTTTACAGAAACTCCATTTATATAGCACTGCATAAGAGAAGCAAGCAAAAGTAAATGGACAGAGAAATAATCCTGACCATTAAAAGAGAATTTAAATTATAAAGCGGACAAATGCAGCTCTGAAAAACAATTCCAATCTTTGAGCTCAATCTGTACGTTATATAAGTATGCATATGTCACATATATCATGCTCTTACCTCTTAGATACAAATTTGAGTATGGTACTCTTGGTTTGTTGCCTTCTGGCTGCTTGTGTCAAATGAGTGACTTAAATTTGTATGAATTATTTCACTATAAACTCTTTATGCAGAAAAAAAAAATATTTAGAACTTCTGTCAAATCATGGTGGCCATCTGCAATTGCACATATCCAATCCCAATGGATGGCAATAAAGAGCTAATTTAAAAGCTTGAGGAGAAGGAAAAATACTCATTCAGAAAATACTCAGTGTTGAGAAGTTTGTGCATGTGAGCAATTTTATATATAACATTTGCATTTAAGTTTATTCATTTAACTGAACAGCACACAAAATTAAGGAAAATGGGAACAGTTTTTGTGTTTTGCTTTAATATTGAATGTAACTATTTAAAAAGCAAATTAAAGGGCAGCTGAAATTAACTTCAAACCACGGAAGAAGTGTTGTGGATGGCCTTTCATGTTCTTCCTCAGCAGAAAAAGGATTCACTTTTGATTCCTTTGTACATTTGCAGTACTGACCACATCAGTCACAGGCAGGCAGAGAACCCATTACCATCTATCATGCATCTTTATTGTGTATAATTTATAAGATGGATCATTGAAAAGAAATAATTTTCTGAATAAACCTAAACCTAGCCCTGACATTAACTCTTCTGTCTGTATGTTGCTCTTGCTAAGGTGGACATGAACTAACATTTTATATCAAACTGGACACTGTCAGATCATACAGGACTGCAACATTCCTATGCTATTTGTTTTTTGTTCAAAACGACAACAGACTGGCTTACAAAAGATAAGAAGAGCAAAATCTCATTTTATTGTAATTTATGAATGTTTTGAAATGCCTACCGTTATTTTAAGGTTTTGTATATGTCTGGTTTTGTCTGGCTAAACAACATTCATTTTCTGTTTTGGTGGAAAGTTTTGATCAGTTAGAGAGAAAAGTACATGAATGGTTAGGAAAACTTTCTGGGAACTCCTCCCATGATGAAGAATTGGAGGATTATGCTGCTGATTATTTATGCTGTGTTTTGTAGAATGGCTTATTTAAAATAGAGCAAAAATCCTGACAGAGCTAAAACTTTACTTGGTTCCCGGAGCTGCTTTTATGCAGTCAGTATCTTTTAAATACTGTTATATAAGACAGCTCTCATCCTATTTTAATAGTTAAGGCTTTTGAAACAAGCTCTTTTGACAGTGCAAGATACATTTTAAAAAATCAAATCTTAGGAGGAAGTTTCTGTTATATATGTTCAGGATATGTTAGTTCAGTGATCTCTTTTCCTATAAGACCCACTATCTTTTACCAATGTTAGTCCTACAGAAGAAACCTTCGTTTTTCATATTCTGCAATGAATAACAATGATTTTATTCTTTTGCAGATTATATGTTCATTTGGCCTTTTCTAATGTAAAAAAAAAAAGCTGCAGAACAGAAATGAAAGCATCTTTTGCTCCAGTTGTGGAGAAAAAAAAATCTGAAGAGAAAATGTAAAGAAGGCAAGGGCTTACATTATACTGGCCTTTTTTGTGTGTATGCCTGGAAATAGCTTGTGTTCTTCCCCTCCTATCATCATAAGGAGAGATGAGAAGAAGAGGTCCCTCATCTGTTTTGAGAACAGTAGTGATGCAGTTTAAACTTAGCAGCTCTCTAGGTAACACTGTCAATTCTACTTTGACAATTAGTGATGAAGGAAAGTGTCCTGAAGCAAGGGATGTTAAAATTTCAGCAGGTGGCATTGTCTCTGCTAAGTCAGTGTTGCTAGAGGGCATTCTGATGATGGTGTTTCAAAATGTAAAGCTGACATCCTGGTCCCTTGTAGCTGTTGAGATAAAAGCCAGGGATATTTTTACAAAGATGAACAATAATAGGGAAATCTACTTGTGATTGTCTTAATCTTTCGTTAATGTAAAATGAGGTGAACACATGCTCCTAAATACCTTTACTCTTCACTCTTTTCAGTGATCTGTGCACTGACAGTGCAGGAGCTTAATTAACATTAATATTGAATGCACTTAATTAACATTAATATTGAATTTATATCCTTAGGCTAATGGAGAACAATTCATATGAATCAGGAATTTTATCAGGATTTAAGTAAACAAAGCTCTAGACTGCAAAGAAAGGGCTTTGGAAAGAAAAATAGTCTACACAAATGGTTGTTACTTGGCCCTTATGAGGCTTCATTCTCAAAACCTTTAAGCTGGTCTCTCCTACCATAACTCCTGCCCTCTGAACTTTTTTATCTGAGCAGTTTGTCAGTCTGGGCTGGGATACTGGGCATTACCTTTACATTTGCCCTCTCTTATGAAAATTGATTTATATGTTCTCACTGTGTTGGGGGGAAAAGTGACAACTCAGATTGTCATTCTGCAAATGCAGCCTGGTTTTTTAAAAATCCCATCTATTCCTGCGTACGAAGCAGCAACTGACTGTATTGTAACCATGGAGATCTGCAGTAGGATCAGGAGTTTATTTTAAGTCTCGTGTTTCAGACCAGAAACTGTTAGATACTCTGCATCACAGAGGTGACAAAGTCAGCCTCGGTGCAGGGAGGGGAGCACTGCTGGATGTGCACCATGCTGGAGACTCTCTGGAATAGCTGGATCCAGATCTGTTCTCAGAAAGACTTTCACTGTGTCAACATCCATGCATTCCAGGCAAAAACTGGGACTAACCAGAGAGTTTGAAGACTGAAAAATCTCTTATGCTATTATTTGATTTTCAAAAATACCTAAAATCCTGGCTGTGACCTGGAAATCCATATTTTATCTTCCCTTACAAGAGACCTACCAGTCTTTCTAGTGAATAGAAGTAACTTGTACTAAGACTATAGAATAATATCTTGTAGTTATATTGCCATTAAACTTTCCTTATTAATAGAATGTGTCAGGACTGGATTCATCATGTGGTGTAAACTACTGATTTCAGTGTTGTTGCATTACAGGTACATTTGATCTTGTGAAAATATTTTTTACACTATGGCTCTATATTTTTTCCATGTTCTTCCACAATATTGTCCTACCTTAGCAACTTTTATTAGAGAAACTTTGCTTAGATCAGGTCATAAATGGATAACTGCTTTAAGTAATAGCTACAATAGGATCTCTAAACTGTGTTAGTTATATTGTGGAAGAAATATCTTCTGGATGTTCCATGTGGGGTATGATCAGAGTTAGGGATCAAACTGCTTTAAACAGTGATTTAGCATGAGAAGCTATGCAAAATCAAGGCTGTTTAAGCAGCAGAAAATCAGAGAAACATCAGGAATTGAAAGTGGAGTAATGTTTAACTGAGGAGTATAAAATAAAAGTATTTTGATAAGGGAAATAGAGGCGATGGAACATTACAGGATCTGTCCTTTGCCAAAACTGACCCACAGTGTATATCAATCTTATTTCTCTATTCAATAAACAGCAGAGCTTTCAGCATTTGGCTTGTCTTACCAGTATCATCAGCTCTGATATTCCAGTAAGTGATATATGGCTGTGTGCCTCTGAATAAAAGAGAAATATTGATACTTGTGGCTAACATTTCTTCCGTATATAAGAAAGCTGTATTACTGAACAGGACTAATGACTCTTTAGAATGTCATTGCCTAATTGAGTGCAGAACAACTGATGTTGGGAAGAAAAGTTTACACTTGAAGATTAGGGTCTTATCTATGTAGCCACATTTAAGGTTTCAATCCCTGAACTCTTAAGAAGACTACTCAGAGGAGGTACAATATCTTTTTTGCCCTTCCTCTTTCATTTTTAGATCATTCTTAAGCAGTGCCCAATCAAATATTTACTTGCTCTCCACTACTGTCTATGCACAGGAATTCTATATTTTGTTTTATGTGGGTAGAAAAAGCATCTGCATCCACTATTCTCCTCTGATTCTGCTCATTTTAATACATTATACATGGAGGGAAGGGAGTGTTACTCTTTTTGGTTTAACAGTTGGAGTGATTTAGAGCATTAAATGCTTTCTTTAGTAATAGGCTGTGAACATTTGTGAATACAACTAATAAGTAGGAATCTGAACTGAATCTGTTGTGGCCTTTACTGAAATAACAGCTTTTCCCTGCTTATTGCCAGCCCACCTCTTAAGATGCACATCACAGAATGTTGATGTAAGAGTTGTCCTCTCTGAGAATGAGGTGCTCTCAGACATTGTTCCCACCCTGGGATACATAAGGGCTAGAGATTTTGGCCTGGCCATGGATCCTGCACACATTAGATCCTTTTCTGAAAGGCTGCTTTCTCTCTAATAACCCTCTGGTATGGTGCACAGGGTTATTACATCTCAGATGTGTATTTTTCCTTGTTGAACTTCAGCAGCTGTGTCAAAGAAAGAGAGGAGATTCCTTGGAAGATGAGAAAAAATTTTAAAAAATTGGAGATGAGGAAAGAAAACAAAGAAGAGATAAAACAAAATATTTTGGAATGAAAAAGTCATGGAAGATAATAAAAACATGGATAAAAAGGAAATGAAAAAAGCAAACATGCATTTTTGTGGCTTTTGCACTTCTACATTGAATTTTTATTCCAGGAACAGATCAGATCTAGGCAATAAGGGTAAAAAGCTGTTTCCATGTTATATTTCTAATCATACATTTTTTCTTGCAACGATGGGATAAAACAATGCCAAAATGTTTTTATGGTGCCATGGGATTCTGCAGCTACAGCAAGTTCTCTGATGGAATCTGTCAAATGTAAAAGCATATTCATTAAGGTCATGCACTTTTCTGCTTCCAGCTCTGTGCAGCTGTGGCATTTTTCCATCTGTGTTTCTTGTTAAAGATCTGAATGACTCATCCTTGAATTTGCCTTTGAGGTAGACAGTTCTCCTATGGCAATGAAATCCAGCTGGTACACAAAAAAAAATTTGTGTGTCGGTGTCAAGGAAGGATCATTCTTCAATAGTTCAACTCAGTCTAAAAGATGGGATTTTAACATTCAGTATTCAGTCCTATTTTAATGCTTTGAACCTTTTTGTGTATAATAACATTTTAAAGGAGTAGACCAAATATTAAACCCCCCATACATTATTAGTTAAACACTTCCTAGGGATTTTCAAATAGCATTAGGAAGAACAATCTAAATCTTGCTGAACCTCAATTTTTTTCTCTGAAAATATCAGTATTTTCTACAGTTTAGTTGACTAATTGTACTTCACAAACTGCCATATACTCTTTGCCATTAGGAAACACTTATATTTTAGCTGTTTTTTAAAGTTTGATGTTTATGTAAGCCTTCCTAAATGTCTGTGAGTTATTAAGCTCTCTTGCTCGCAGTTTTTTAGGCTCACCAATTAACCAATTACTTTGCAAAAGCATTGGCTGAATTGATTCACAGGGGAGCTGAGAGAAAGTGCAATGTGATACTGACTGTTATGTGAATTCTGGACATTTAAGCAGTTTGAGAAATTCATTGTGTTCACAATAGGAAAATCAGGTGTTTATATTAGAATACCACAGAGCATGTAGCCAACTATATTGACACTAGAACAGCAACAGGGAACAGGAGAAGCCTTGGTCTCATCATTAATATTTTACAATTAAAATAATGCTTTTCTCCTGTACTCAGCACCGGTGAGGCTGCATCTCTAGTCCTGTGTTCAGTTCGGGCCCCCCACAAGAAAAACTTTGAGGTGCTGGAGTCAGTCCAGAGAAGGGCAGTGGAGCTGGTGAAGGGTCTAAGGCACAAAGCTTATAAGGAGCAGCTGAGGGAGCTGGGGTTGTTTAGCCTGGAAAAAAGGAGGCTCAGGGGGGCCCTGATCGCTCTCTACAACTCCCTGAAAGGAGGCAGGAGCAAGATGGTGTCAGTCTCTTCTCCTAAGTAATGAGCAATAGGACAAAAGAAAATGGCTTCAAGGAGCATCAAGGGAGTTTTAGATTCGATATTAGAAAAAATTCCTTTAGTGAAAGAGTGGTCAGACATTGGAAAAGGCTGCCCAGAAAATGGTGGATTCACCATCCCTGGCAGTGTTCAAAAACTGTGTAGTTGCAGCACTCGGATGGAAGTTTAGTGGTTTAATACTTAACACTGTGCTCCTTTAGCAGTTGGACTCGATGATCTTAGAGGTCTTTTGCAACTCTAACAATTCTATGTAAAGACAAAGCTAGTATAGAAATTTTTGGCATCTCTCCTAATAAAGAACTGCAAGACAGTGAGCACCACGCTTCTGCGCACACTATAGTTGTTTATCCAAATATGTCTTGGAGGTGTTCAGACAGAATGAAAGCAGAATTACTGCTCAGGAAAGGTTAGGGCAGAATGCCTTTACACAAAACAAGATAACATTTATCACAAACACAGTAAAGAAAGATTCCCTCTAATAGCAATTACAGTAGTCACAAATATCCAGAAGAAAACAATTACAAGATGATGAACATGAATGCATGGGAAAGCTCACAGACAAATGTAAAATATAGACCAAACATGCCATCAGAATATATAGATGTATTTGAATATTGAGAGGAAATTCTACAAGTCAATAGCTTGCATTTTAGCATAACAGAAAAATCAATGCTTCGGGAAACAAACTCATTATCAACTTCAATTTCTAGGATGTTTCTTCCAGTTAGTAAAAAAGTCATGCATATGCATATGAAGTGGCTTTAAAAAAAAACCAACTTGCAAATGGGAATGTAATACTACAAGTAATACTTAAAACACCTGTGACTATTTCTAAAAATAAATCTAGTAGCATTAGCCACATGGCTATCCTGGCCTTGGAGGGAGTTCCTGCAATCTTTGATATGAATTTCTGCAGCTGCTGTTCACCTACCAGTCAGCCCCATTGCTTCTGAACTGTAACAATTTCTAAGGAAATGCTCAAGAAAATGCAACAAACAATAATTACACAGGTAAAACTAAATCCATACCGTAATCATCTGTTCCGTGATCTCATCCAGTGCATTTAGATCATAGAATCATAGAAAAGTTTGGGTTAGAAGAGACCTTAAAGATGATCTAATTCCAACCTCTCAGCCATGGGTAGAGATGCCATTCACTAGACAAGATTGCTCAGAGCCCCATGCAAACTGGCCTTGAATATTTCCAGGGATGGGGCATCCACAGCTTCTCTGGGCAAATGGCAATAGTGGCACACACTGAGTTACCAGACTAACGTAGGTCACTTTGCATGCTGTTTCCACAGACAACAGAGAATTTCCCTTGGTAACTAAGAATTATCCCTAAAAGCCTTTTGGTGAGTCTTTCAAATAACAAAATATGTCTAACCTAAGTAAAATATGTAGTTTGATATGCAAAGTAGAAATGAAAATGGGACTCACCTTGAGACATGAATATTTACAAAATGTGTGTATAGCAGAGCAATATTTTAAAGTGTACACCTGCAGCAGATAGTATATGCTGTTGTTATTTTGTTATAAGTATGTTAAGTCCCAAATGTCCGACTGCAAGCATTGACCATGAATGTTAGAACACACGAGTACCATTGCCAATAGCAGAGACATAGACATGCTTCCCATGGTATTGTCTTATGCAAGGATGACTGAACTTAACCCTTGGCCCTCTTTCATTTATAAATGTCCTTGCTAGTCAGAAAACTTGATATACTTTCCAGAACACCTGTTGTTAACAGAGTCACTGGTGTGCCTAGAATTTTTCACAGATTTGGCAGATTTTGCACAAACCACAAGCAGGAGCAATGCAAAACAACACAACTTTAATTCAAACTTAAATTTGCTTTTGATGTTGGTTTATCTTTAATATTGACTTCTAATATATATTGATGGTACAAACTGAGTTAAAATGAACATTGCACACTCAGTAAGCCATGAAACTGTCCTTGTACCCAGGCAAAGGGAATCTGGTGTATACTGCAACAGTCTTGCAGGATACTTGCTTGTTTGCTTCTCAACAGCTTTCACAAAAATCTGCAGTGGGATAAACACGTCTTTTGATAAATCAAGGCAAGTTTCTGAATGCAGAACTATCCTCAAGATAGCACCTGCTTTGAGCCAGTTTTCTAGTTACCTCCTGATGTTGTGGCCCACATATGGTTTTGTTCATGAGACAAGGGCAACAGAATAGCTTGCCACCTTCTCTCTAAATCGGTGGGGTTTTCAGCAATACAGATATACAGCAAAACTTTTTTGTTGTTTGAATGGCTGGGTCTTTTGTTTTGGTTTTTTGCTCCCCAGTTACACTTTGAATGCATGAGGGGAATGGGTCAGCTAAAAAAGGTGTAGTCACGACTTGGTCCTGCAGGATGAAACACAGCAGCTACAGCTCAGGAGGGCATGCAGAAAAAGCAGTTTTCTTCCACTTTGAGGCACATAGATTACTGGCAGTAACAGGGCAAAAGCAACCCAGAAAACTGGAATAAGGTTACTTTATGATATGGTAATGCGAGCATCCTTCTCAAAGATGATGCAAATAGCATAATTGTACTCAGTTCAAGACATCATTTACATAAATTTTATTTTTTGACAAGTAGCCTATGTTTGAAAAAAATTTAATATAATGAATCTAAAAATATTCTTAGTATCACTCAATAGTAGTGAATAATAGTAGTAATAAACATAAGTTAGGATTTATTTGATGATGTTTTATTGCTGGGAGAGTGTAATTCAGTGTATCAGGTTTAGAGCAGTGGATAGGTTTTATGACTTTATAGAACATGGATTTGAATTGTTCACATTAATCATGATTAAAACTAGAATGTGGTAAACCCTTTAACACTGAGTCAGAATCTGCCACCTTTATGAAGAGGTGGCTGAAAGGAAGTAGGAAAATATTATACAAGTACATATATTTGCCAAATTCTGTCAGAGCTGTAATAATAATGTTTACATAATAATTACATTATGTAATAACAATGTAATAATGAGCTAGATATTATATTACTGCACAAAATATTGCATACATGTGGAAATTATTTAGTTTATCCTCACAACAGTAATGCAAGAAAACATTATTACTCTCCTTACTATAAACTACTGTCTACATATGGCAGTGTAACAAGTTTTGATAGAGAATAGTTCCCTTTAAGAGAAAATATTAATTAGACCTGCTCTTTTCTCACATTTTACCAAGGCTCTGTGTCCTATACTTACTTTAAAATCACTAGAGAATATTTAGAGAACATGAGATTTAAAATGAGATTAAATGGTTCTTAAATGGAATTGGCCAGACTCATCAAACTTTTTAATCTAAAACATTATTATCTTTTTAAATGTGTTAAAACCTTAGATAGTTTTGTGTTCCGAGGGATCTTTGGTGGGGGGGAAATGAAAAGTCCATTTCTGTAATGCTTTTATTAGAAGATCCATGTAAAAACTTGTAGGAAAATTTGTTTCCCAGAACCTATATTATTTTGATACATTAAAATGCCTGTTTCATTCCGATGATCATTTTGTTACCTTAATGCATTTTTTCTTTGCACGTTTTTTTGGAAAGAAAAGAACTGAGAGAGAGAGAGAGGGAGAGAGAAAGAGTATATTATTAATCTGCCATAGTACTGTGGGAAGAAACACTGTAGCCAGCTCAGGAAAATTTCACTTTTCTGAATACTTATCAGATGTGAACTTGATGGAGTTCATGTCTTCAGCAGTTATAAAATGATACCAACCCAGGGGCTTTCCTTCCGTGTTTTCTTATTATAATATGAGGAATATTTATTTGTCAATTCACATGGATAATAATGACCACTTTGATCCAAGAGATAATGATTGGAACCAAGTCACGTGGAACTAAGTCCAGCTCTTTCCATAGAAGAAATATTTTGAAACAGGAAGGACATACAGATGAAAATGTATGAGGTCTGTATGTTAGCAGAATCCCAAACAGATTAGGATCATTTAGTATCTCTTACTTAGGTCATAAGTACCTGAAATCCTTCCCCGATGAAGTAAATCTCATTTATTTAAATGATTATTGCATCCTCCCTCTGTGTTTCTGTCTCACAGATAAGCATGGAAGACTGAATATGCTATATAGTATTGCAAGTAATATTTAATTTTTAAATTAACTATATCTAACTTTCCTCTTTAGCAGCAGAGAATTTCCAGATCAGTCTAAACTCTGCTTACTTTTGACTTTTTACCATAGAAGGGATATGCTTTTGAAATAAGTTCTTCTAAGAACGTGTCAGTGCATCCTCATGGAGTCTGCATATTGCTTTTAAACATTTGTCTCAGAATTGAGCATCAATACAAAAAGATATTTTGACAACCTTGTAAAACAAGTGGTAGTGCTTGTTACTTCACTGAATGGAAAAAAAAGGTGGAATTGTTCACCACTGGACTCAGGGGTGCCTGGATTACCACTTGAATGTGTTTTTCTCTCTCTGCCTTTAAACTATTTTATTGTTGCATATAACTTTTCAAAACAAATATTTTACAAAGAAGGTTAGAAAGTTAAAATTTTTTTACTTATTTTTATATGAGGAAACAGTGCCATGAATTGCAAAAAATAACTTGGTACCTGTAGGGGTTTCAGTTCAAAACCGGGTGGAAACACCAATTTTGTAGTGGTTTCAGTTCACCTCTTTATCTTTTGTGAGATAGGAGATCTGGAGGAATGCAAAACAGG
>VZTH01011691.1:30695-132551 GCA_013397815.1 Aleadryas rufinucha
AAACCCCCAAAGAGAGGCACTTCCTGTCTTCTCCAGTCTTTAAATATGGAAATTTCGAAAAGCGCTACTGGTCAAACGAGCTGTCCATCAGCTCAGGCTCAACCTACCACAGCACCTAACAGTCAACAAATATTTAATGGTATCCTGGCTCTTCAGAATCTAATCCTGGGCCTTATCCATCATGATACACTGAAACTGAAAATGAAGAAATACATATATTGTTATTTTCTTGTTGTGCATGATCCTGCACTCAAGTAATAAATGTAATTATATAACTATAAATATCAAAACAGAAGTATTCATACTCCCTTAAGAGATGCTATAGTGAATGTATGTAAGACTTGTACCATTGGTAACTAGTACCTCTGATAGAGCTGTTGTCTGAGATACTTCTTTTGATCCATGTAAAAAGAAAAGGGTTTTTTTTCTGAGTCTAGTGAATCTAAAGTATTTATTTTAACTGGGGGAGGAGAGAAAATGCTTTAATTAATGATTTTTAAAGTACATTTATTAAATATTAGCAATTATTTTAAAAATGCATGAAGCCAGCCATAGTAGTTTTAATTTCTTGACTTTTTCCTGACATGATTGATATTTCTTCTGAGATATTCATATAGTTGTCTAAATTCTTGTCAAAACATATTGGTGTCATGGATGTTGTTTTCCTTTTGACAAATTCATATCTAGCTAGCTAGATTTAGTTTTCCCTGACAGAAATTGTTACATGTTGATGGTGGCATTGCCAACTGTGACTTCAAGAACAAATATGGCATTCGCTCATTTTTTTCTAAATTCCAAAATTATATTCCACAGCCATATTGCATAAATCTAGAAATCTCTAAGTAATGCTGCTTAAAATAATGTGATCATTCATTTAGGATCTAACTGTTATGAAAGGAACATTACATCACAGTCTGTTATCAAAGAAACATTTGCAAGCAGAGGAATCAAAGTACTCAGTGTTTCTTCCAAGTTTGGCTGTGACATTAGCTGGGATATGAAATATTCTGAAATTCACTGGACTGTGTTTTGTGCATTTGTCTTCTCCTGTATGTATATGAGACCCCTGAAAATAATGGAAACCTTGTCTAAAGACCAATGTCCCAGCTATTTGCAAAGGAATAAAGCAAGATCATCCCCATAGAATTGTGCAAATACTCCAGTTGGCAGAAGAGGCCAGGATCTGTCTCCTTTATCATACTATTGAACTGAGAGACTTCAGGGGCCACCTTGGTCTGAACATAATTACTGATCACTTCCCCATGGGATCCAGTGAGACAATGTGTGGGAACAGTTGAAAGCTGCACTGAGGGAGGTTTAGACCAGATGTTAGGAAGTATTTCTTTACTGGAAGGGTGGTAAAACACTCTAAGAACCTTCTTAGAGAGGTGGTGTCCCAAGACTCTCAGTATCTAAGAGGCATTTGGACAATGCTGTTAATAACATGCTTGAAATTCTGGTCAGTCCTGAAGTGGTCAGGAAGTTGGACTAGATAATCATTGTTCATACCTTCCAACAGAAATATTCTATTCTGTGCTATGTTATGCTATGCTATGCTATGACTACAGGTCCTTAGGTACCCTTGAAATACCCCAAAGTGTTTTAGAGCGTCTCCAGCCTTTGGTTAGATGCCGTCCCCTAAAGTGCACAGGCAGAGTTACTCATGTGATGAAGGGGCTATCGAAATGATTTGATAGAAACTTTTTGCTGATGGTTCCCAGACTAGGGATTGCTGAATTCTTTTTCTTTGAAAAATTTAAAAAAAAAAATAAAAATCTGAAGTGTTCAAAGGCAGTGGCCCATTAAGAGATAAACAGAATGACCCAGCAGAAAAGGACCTGGGTGTGCTGAGTGGCAGTTAGCTGAACAGGAGCCAGTGTGTGCCCAGGTGGCCAAGAAGGCCAATGGTATCCTGACTTGTATCAAAAATTGTGTGGCCAGCAGGTTTTTTCCAACCTAAATGGTTCTATGATTGTATAAGGATCTTTCTTATCTTGTGGTCCTGTGAAAACAAACTTCTCACACAATTATATGTTTAATTTTTGTATGTGAAATAAAATTTTAAAAAGCCCAAAAACTTCACTTATCCTAGAAATGCATTATCTTAGCAATTACAGTATTGGCCTGAATTCAAATCCCCATTCTGCTGAATTCAATTCAGGAAAGGCAATCTATATCCTCTAGGAATCCCTGTCATTAAACAATTGAGTGTTTTAGCTTGAGCACCTGTTTTCTTTCTTGTTGGAACTCTTCCACTTTATATAAATAATTAACCAAGCATTGAAAGGGTGATGTGAACTTGCAGCTCTTACATCCTGGTTGAACTTCTAATCACTGGCCTGGCTGCAGCCAACTCGTGCCTATTTGCATTAGGTATTCTCTATTTGGAGAAAAATGTGCTTACAAAACATTTTTCACCTGAAACAGAGCAGTGAAGAAGAGGTCTATATTAAGAATCTAATCACTTAGGGTATCTAGAGTTTCCTACAGGATCAAAACCCTTTGCAAGATGCATGACAGCCTGAGGCCTTCCTCATTAGTAACTAGTTGAATCTGAGTTGCTTAAGGAACTATAACATCACCAGAGCTGGATAGCAACAAAGCATTGCTGGTTGTGGAGTGTAGTGCCAGGTATTGTTAAGAATCTAATTCAGATGATTTTATAAAAGGAGTATCTGCCTTGATATTAGGTAGAAATTTTCGGCAAGGGAAGCCACTGAGTAGAAAACAGATTAATATTCCAAATTCAATTTATATAATTGACTGATGAAAAAGGAACCCTGAAAATTAGAACAGGATTAAGAACTTTGAATTCCTGTATTGTTAACTAGAGTCATTACAGCAAATGAGTACATTCAAGATTCTAGAATTGGCTCAAAGGAGTAGTGTATATGCCTAGACTGTAAATTCAAACTTTCAAAGTTTTTTCCTCATTTGTTTCAAACACCCTGAGAAGCTTCTCTCTTAAAAAGCTCTGCCTTTCCTCCTTCACTGTTATGCATCTTACAGCATTGTCAGACATCATACTGAAAACCTCTGAGTAAATGAAAAGACAAAGATTTTATTTGCTCGATTTAGCTGTCATTGATTTGTTGGTACTCTCTTCAACGTACATCTTTTAGAAATCTCTTATTTCCCTTTTATTTTTGTGACATTTCCAAGGTAACTTGAGATTCATGTTTGGCACCCTTTTTCACAGTCAACAGAAGCAAGTCAAATTATTTTGAAGGCCTACATTTTAAAGAAATACTGGTAAAGAAAGAAACTAATACAATTTTTTAAATCTTGTCAGTCACCTAAAAAAAATGCTGTAGAAATGAATAAATGCTACAGAAAATTTCACGTCAGTATTGTATGGTTATCTCCATCAAAGCATTTAATAGTAAAGTAGTTTGAATTTTGCATTTTCTGGTGATGCTTCATAGGTCCATTAGTCTCAGTGTGACTCTGTGCAGGAAGAGATGCAGCACTAGAGATTACTGAAAGTCCCTCAAATCAGTCCTTTTTCATCTGCCTGGTTTAGCTTGTACCTGCCTTCTCTTTGCTATTCTGTCTAGTTTAATCTGCTTTGTGTGTGTGATGGAAGTCTGTCAAAACAAGATTTTAACAACCAGGAACACCAAAATATCTTCCCTTTTTACAGCTAAATCTTAAAATATCATTACAGAAATATTTGAGAAGTCTAGTACCCTTAAAATCTAAATATATAAAGCATGAGGAGGCCAGGAAAGAAGACATATTCAGTAGAAAAGGTAGCAAGCATTAAAAAGAAAATTTAAAAAAGCTACAAGTTACAGAGAAAAATTTTTGAAAATACAAGTGAAGAGCAACTTTAAACTGAAGTCATATAGATATCAATATTACTATGTCAAGAAATACTTAGCATACAAAAACCTCTTCAACCTCTTTATGCTACCGTTTTTAAAGGGCATCAGCTGAGAAAAACTGTCACAGGACCGGAAGTTCACTACAGAATTTCACTTAGCGTTACTCCTAAGTGCAGTTCCTGAACAGTTGTCTAGGAAGCAGCAGAATCCATATTTCAAATTGTATTTGTATAAAAAAGAAGATTGTATTACCTCCTGCAAAGGTCATCTGGGGCTGATTCTCATCTCAGGCCAGTAGAAGTCAAGAATTTTCTTAGCTGGAATTTATGGCCGCACTGCTGTGAGGGGAAATCATGCCTCTTGTTTACATAACAAAGTAGAATAGTGTGTTGTTTTGGTTTTTTTTTCCTTTATGCCTAATATGATAGTTTTTCTTCATTTGCATTAGCTGTGGTGAAGCATATTCAAGTTGAAGTATGTAGGCCTCTTGTACAAGTCAGCATGTACTCATTATTCTGAATATCTCACCAAGCACGTAATGTGTGTTTACTTGAAGCGCACAGTGATTTTTCCACTGTTCTGTTTTGTTGGAATATCAAGTTATTTTATTTTATTTTTTTTATGAATTCCTAGCTTTATGTAAGGTTAATATTGAACTGTTTCCGTCTTCCAAAATTTTAAAGAGAAAGCAATTTTAAATATTTGTAACTATAGAACTTAAAACTGATAAGAAAATAACATAAATTTACTGTTGATGCATATTTGCTTTCAGTAGGGATCTTTATTTTTTAATGGTTTAGTCCTGCAGTTATTAAAACATTAACTGTTTTCCCAATAGGCATTATAAGAACTGCTTTTGCTAAATAACTCTGTTGTGGTTCAGCCTGAAATGACAGGTTGGTACTGAAACTCTGTTCTATCGCTCTTGACTGCCCCTTCTTTTCTATTTCAGTTCATGCCATTTCTACTGCTTCTTGATCTTATTCTTCTTTCATTTACCCAATCTCAGAAACAGCCCACAAAAATCATGGGAAATGAGAGCTGGAAGAGACCCCGAGAGACTTCTTATGTATCTTCCTTTTTCTCTTCTCATCGTGTGGACTCTACAGAAAGGACACAGATATGGAGAACTTAAATTAATGCTTGTTTGACTTGGATATTCACTAATGAAGGAAGTTCTGTGTTCTTCCTTTTTGCTCTGTGAATTTCATTTTCAACACATGCTGTAAAAAACTACTTTCCCTCACAAGGAAGAAAAAACCAGCCAAATAAAGACAACTGTGCAGTGTTCATCCTGAGGCAGATAAAAAACATGTCAGGCTGAACAAATTCCTAATAACCAATTAACACTTGTTAAGAAATATTACGTACTCTAAGATGGATTTGCTAAAGTGGTTTTCATTATTTATAAATCATCTGTAGACATGAAAATTCCCTCTGGAATTGACTAGTACCTGATTTCAAGCCCATTGAGAGCTTATTGTCATCCACTGCTCATCAGTCATTCTTCCCAATTGAGGCTTATGCTATTTTCTGAAATTTATTTTCTTAAAATGCAATGGAGAATGGTTCCTTTAGAAGCATCAAATGAGGTGTTTCAAATTAATGATAAACTGTAATTTTATAACCAAATATTGAGATACTATTAATACATTCAGGCAAAAGGTCGTGATGCTTATAGACTGTGAATGCACATAGGAATGTTTGAGTCTCTCCTCCCTTCCATCCTTCTTATCCATCTACACCGATCTGATATCCCCTAGATATCTGATCTAATATCTAGGGTCAGGACTAAACTCCTGGATAAGGAGAGATGAAGCAAGACAAGGAGACAAGGACTGAAACTCCTTATTCCTCATAACATAAAGGACAGGGACTGGAAAGAAGTGCAAAAGACAGTCTAGTGGGGCAGAAAATAAGCATGAACACCATGACACCGTGGTAACATTGGTACCAATAATTTTGCCAGCAGCTGATATTAGTCATATTTTAGTCATTTATTGAAAAGCGTGGTGCTATTGCAGCATGCATATATTATGCCTCACTATTTCAAATCAGAATGCAGTGAGCAAATAAACTAGGAAATGTGTTTTAAAACTCACGTATCCCAGATTCTAAAATTAAAATTTGGGTTTGACAACAATACAACAAATATGAGGAAAGATTAGTACTTTGGAAATCGTGTAGGCCTGGAATACATTGTAAAGCAAAAATACTACCCTATCCGTATGAATGAGGGTACAGTTTAAAGGTAGTTTATTCTTTGGTGGATTTTTGGTCAACATTTAATTTACTAAAATGTTTCATAGTAACCACAGCTGAAACAACAATTTTTCCATGGACTAAGCTCTGAAATCCTGTTTCCTTTTGGGTAGTATTCCCACTGTTTTCATTGGAGCTACTCATCAAATTATGATGCATCTGGTTCAAATGTGACAGAACAGAACTATATGAACGCCAAGAAAAAAAAAAAAGTAATTCTGCATGATTAGTGTAAAAGAGTGGAAAATTATATCAGACTTTTAATGAGCCTTGACCTAGCCACAGTAATCAAGCACTGGAGGTGGTCGTGACATCCATCAGTTATGGCTCTCTTGCTATGAAGGAATATTTTCAAATCAGTCAAATACAATTATGTTTTATGGGTATGTAAGTGCAGTAAAATGTCATTCAAAGCTGGTATCTTTCTCATTACACTGTTATTCTGTCTAATATCAGATGTGACTGCTGTGATTTGACCGTTTCTGGTCAATAACTTTAACAAATTTTAAAATTTACATCTGAATATAACCACAGTATTTCCTCATCTTTTATGCTTGTGCTATGATTAATTTGCCAAGACTTTTCAAATATGAAGTAACCTTCATTTGCTAGAGTAGGTTTGCATTCCTTAAATTTATTTGAAGATTTTAATATACTAGCATGTGTTTAAATAAAATATTAGAGTGTTAATTTGTACTTGAGGAAGCATGCGTTTGTGTTCATCAGACACTAATGTAGTAGCACTGAGTTAAACCTGAAAAATGTTTTCTTTTGGGATATTTACTGTAGACTTTTTTATGTTAAAGAAGCATTACCGAGTGTAATCACCTAAAAAACCAACGTACTAAAGTCTGCTAAAAAGCTGTAAGAGTAACACCTGTGCTGTTTGGAATGAGAGCAGAAACTCTTCAGGATCAATAACCCTAAAAGAAGGGTGTTTGCCTTGGAAATGGCCACTGATGGGCTGCAGGTGCTGAAGAGCACTATGTAAGTTACAGGCTAAAGGAGGAAAGTCTGGTGGCCAGATCAGAGGGCAGAAGGAAGGCTGCAGAAAGATGATGACTTTAGGCAGGAGCCATAGGGTCAAACAGTACAGCAGGCTTAAGGTGGACACTTGTCTGGAGAGAAAGACATCAACAAAAGCAAGGTATTTGAGGAAAATTTAGGAGTGGGGTCCTAGTGAGCAAAGCCAAATGGTACCTAGGAGGTACCAGCTCTCACAGCACTTTGTGCCACCACACAAGGACTTTTATAGAGATAACCTGTGCTTGTACTTCATTTTAGACATCCATGTGGACTTCCTGTAATCATTCTCTGCCACAGTAACTTCACATAGTTACTTAATGCCTCTCAATGCAAACATATATTACTGAATAATACATATGTCTTATTAGAAGTTTTTAGCTTAAGGTGACATAGCATAAGCCATTATATTATTGCATAATTGTGATATGTCACAAATGGAAAGAAAACTGTTCTGCTCTGCATGGATATTGATACTGGTGAGAGGATTCTTTCAGGATCTCTATGAGAAAGGCTTGGCAATAAACAGCTTAATAAAAACAGCTATCTTAATAAAACAGAATAAAAAGAGGAATACAGATAGAGAGTAAGTGTTCTATCCCTTCAGATGCTAGGAACTTTGTTTCCATGCAGCATCAAATAGTTCCTGGGTAGATTTTCCCATGGCATTCTGCACAGGTGCCAACCATAGAGGATTTCCTCCTCCCTCCTATGCTGTGGTACCTTTTACCTTGTGTGAAAATCCAACCCATGTATCATCTCCTGATAGACTGGATGTTCTATCCGTTATAATACCCGTAGTGTCAGGGGCTGGCATGGGACATGTCAGCAAGGTCCCTTACACTGCCTGCTGGTGCTAATCTATGTGCTCCTTACACCCTCAATACAAGGCTCAGTAGTGGTTTGTCCAAGATTGCTAACTCCTCAAACACAGGGTCTTCCATAGAGTTCCCAGCAGAATAATCCATTGCACAAGGCCAAGCATCAAGAGTTCAATCCTTTGCAATGGATTTTTGTATATATTTAAACATTTCAATTATTTCCTGCGATGTTGCTTTCTGCAAAACTCAGCAGACAAGTTATCCCAAAGAATGCAATTATAGGCCATACATATTGCATTGGTTTGTTGGTATTGAATGGACTTTTACTGACTTAGTGTAATCCAAGCTGCTTCACTAAAACTTGCCATGAAACATTTAGTGCTTCTGTGGTGATGGCATTGCAGTTGGTAGGAAATGAAGTACCACACAAATTAAGAAGTGAAGCTTTCTATCTTCAGCTGATGATGCAACATAAAAGCAAAGTACTTCCTGCTCCATTTATACTTAAAGACATCGGTAAAATGTATCACAGTGTTCAGATATTTCAATAATAGTTTGTTTCACGTAAATGCCTTGAATGCGACGTGTTAAGTATAAAAATACTAGGCATGCTTGAAAATGAGGAAGACTCAGAATCTTATCTTGGTGAATCAAAGTTTAAAGAAAAAATCCAATATAAAATATTTTGCTTCCAAACATCCTGTTTCCTGAGCACCTGATGACTTCAGCGAGTAACTGAACTGCCTTCTCTATTGCCAGTTGTTGACCTTTGAGTGCATCTTTCCATTTCTAGGACCACGTATATTTAGGAAGTGACTGTCCCTGCATCTTTAATGTGTGCAAGTTGGGAGTAGGCAAAGCTCATGAGGCCTGGATTTATAAATGTCTCTGTTTTTTATAGTGGTTATGCACAAAATCTTTCAATTGGTGATGATTTCTGTATTTGTTGATGTAAAGGTTAATTGATCTCTGCAAATGAGTCTTCTTGGGTAACCTATGGGGTAGCTCACCTCCAGTCAGTAGAGGACATGTGCAGCTGTCCTATGGGGACTGTTCTGATCTTGCACCAAATGGCTCACCTACACTGATTTCACATTTGTCTCTCTTGGCTTCCCAAAGGAAAATAAAAGCCAGCCTCTGAGAAGAAAGTTGGGTATGACATTGTCCTTATTCCTACATTCCGTTCTTGTGTGTACCTCTTGGCATGAAAATACTGAAAATGTTCATATGTAGACAACAGTGGGAGCTTTTAAATAGTGCTATGTGGTCATAAACAGCTAAACACCACTTTAATAAAATTGCACTTGCACTTCTTTGTGTGGCAGGAATGATGCAGCTTTTTTCATGCGAACAAGTATTTGTGATTTTGTACTGATGAAGTCCTCTTGGTCTTCAAAGACCATCTCTTTATCTTTGAAATTTTATTCAGAGGAATCAGTTGGACTGGGGTCTGATGGTTTCTTGGCTTTGGCTTCTTATTCCACTGTTGTAGTAGTGTATTCACATAGGTTGGATGCTGCTTCTTTTGAGCGTGTAGGGCCAGAAATAGCACTTGTTCAGGCAAGATTTGCTACTTCCTTGTTTAAAGTAAACCATCTCGACACAATTCTGTGCCATGTGCTCTAGGATGACTGTTGTGTGCTTCAGGAGGGAGGCTGGACCTCATGATCCGCTGTGGTCCCTTCCAACCTGACCTATTTTGTGATTCTTGAGTTCTGTGATTCTGTGGGTCTGTGAAAGGGTTTCCTTAGTGTGCTTCACTTGACGTTCTCATAATTGAAATCTAATTTGTAACCTTTTCCTGAACATCTCAACAGAATGTCAGAAAAGTAGCTAATAATATTGATAGTGTAGATATCTTGGAATTTACACAAGCAGAAAGAAAAAGATGTTCATCTTGCCTTTGCAGGAAGGCAGAAAAATTAAAAGCATACTTCTATTCATTCATGTTTCTCTTGGAATCCTGATGACAGCACAACCTCTGGAAAGATAAGAAATAACTTTAGTATAAAGTTTATATCCTTGACATGATAAAAATATTCCTCATGACCCCAACATATCTTCTGGTGAAATAAGGAAGCATGCTGGCACCCTGTCTATGGTAGTTTTTTATTCTATTTTGCTGCTCTTTTTGTTCCTTTTTTCTAAGTGTCTATTAAGAGATAAATTAAGATGTTTGAGATATGATGTGACCAAGACTTTTAATAGCATGTGATTTTCTTTCTTTTTACTTCAGCCAACATGATGCCTTTCTGATGGAGCTAAGGAGTCCTTAGGTGGTGTTCTTGCTTTTATGTGACACACAATCCATCCACCATACATGCTCTGGGGAACTGTGGGGAGCTGTAGTGATGAAATATCATGAAAGTTTTGCCAGTGAGCAGGTATTGATGCCTAAGATAAGTTGCAGAAAGGGATTATGTTTCCAAATATTGGATGGGAAAGATGGGTATATGAGGGCATCCTTGTCTCTTTCATCTCAGATAGGCAGGAGAGGAAGGAAGTGGGAAGAGACAGTGGAATTATTAATTTAACAACAAAATTATGGTTTTCATAATTTGACTATTTTTTCATATAGCAGCCTGACCTATGGTGACACCTTTAACAAGATAAATAAATCCAATATCACTGAAAAAGTTTTCAGAGGCATAGCATCTCAAAAGATCTGAGATCAGTTCTCTGTTTCATGAAGTACTTTATTCAACTAGAAAACATCATGGGAAGACTTTGTAAGAGGAATAGAAATACATTATCTTTTACATCATTTGGAGAATGATATCAGAAACATACCCAGTAGTGGAGAAGGAGAGTGGTAATCTACAAGGATTTGATAAAACCTATAGTTGGCTTTGGATTTATTTGTTGTTTTCCTCTCCTAATCCCACTCTTCGTCAATGCATGACCTTTTCATAGGATAACAAGAAATGGGATGTGGGAAGTAGAGAAAATACAAGGAGTAAAAGGCTGGCTCATTAATTTTTTAAGTATCAGTTTGACCTTCTTGGCAACTGGTATTTTTTAATTACAAAACAGGCAATTATCGCTACAGTTTAGCTGGGCTTTTTGTCTGTTTATTCTCAGATCTTTTGAGAAACGTATTTAACCCAGAAGAACATATAGTCTTTGATTGCTTTTCTGGATGTTGCCCAGTGAATGTATTTTTCAGCAGAACGGCTCTGACCACTGCTGCTTCACAAAGTGCTCTTTTATTTCTATAGAGATTTTCCTTTTCAGGGGCTGAAGGAAACCTCATATATCCAGAAGACAGAAAAATAGATGGTATTTGACTCAGTTGAAATAAAGGTATTTTTTTGTCCTATGCACAGCTAGGACCAGAAAGTCTATTCTTTTACTGGGTTGTTTAGTCAAACATTTTGCTTGATCCTTCTTCATTTTCATTCTTTCTCCTACTGTGGTTTTTTTTAGTTTCAGAAATTCCCTGAAGGACTCTGTTCTCTGTTAGCTATAACATAATGCCATTGGTGAGACTGAAAAGATTATTTCTTATACAACATGATATATTGTTGGTTTTCAAATACGTTTCTCACCACCACTTTTCAATGAACCCTTCATAAATCCAGCTGAGGGCAGGCAAGATCCATGTAGCTCTGAGAGAAAGGATAAATGTAATTTACAAAAGATTCATGAGTTGTTTTCTTGCACTCTCCCAGCTATTATACCCAAGTATAGTATACCTGATAGAATTACACTGAACGTGAAATAATGTTTCTGCAGCAAATGAATTTGAGAAAGATCACCTCTAATCTCAAAAGGAATAGAATCTCTTTCTCTTAATTTACCATAAAATAAAAATCCATTTTAGCATATGAGTTTAAAATTAACTGTAATGACAGTTTAATTTCTTCAAAGACATTATACTTCTGCCTTGCATGATCTGTGTGAGTTTACATATATTGTAAAACATTCTCTGCATACTCAAAATACAGAGAGAATGCAAAGCAGATAAGATTTGAGTAAAACTGGAACAACAGATATTGCTCCACTGATTTTAGTAATTTAAATCTGCAAGTTTTTGCATCTGTGTATCCAAGAGCTGCTTTCTTTTTTTTCCCTCCCTATTGAATGCCTTGGCTTTTAGGCCACAGCAGAACAGCTATACAGGGACAGCAGCAGCTGTATTCACTTTCATTAAGCATCCAGCTCTGGTTGTTCTCTTCATCCCTGCAAGGCAAAGCATGCCCATGACCATACTCTTGTGAGTGGTAACCAGGTGCTTGAGAAAGAAGCATATCTGTGCCCTTCCTTGCATGGACCTATCCCGCCTGACAGTCTTCGCATTAAGAAATGTATATGACAGACCAGCCAGCCAGGAAAGCTGCAGCATCCCTGGCAGTCAGGCAGGCTGGACTAATTTTCTTTTCTCTCCGTATTATAGCGAATAGAGGCAGGAGACAGTTTGCCAGAGTGTGATATTCCCATGTATTGCCATTTAGCCTGCTGTGTTGCTCTAGTACTTAGGACAAAGAAACTTCCCACACTTATTTGCTTGAAAATTCATGGTAAACTATATTTAAAATGGAGAAGCAAAATTTTTTTTGTTGTGGTATATTTGCTAGCTATGCTACTGGAAATAATTTAAAACCTTTTCATTTGCAATTCAGAGTTGCTGCCTCATGTATAATCTTAAAATGAATGTTCTAAAAATCAAGAATGTAAATGCAGTTTATGCCTAGGGCAAGTCTTCCGTGCCTTGTCCATCCCCTGTCTCCCCAGGAAAGCTCAAACATACCATATTTTCTAAAGCTGAGAAAGAATTAAACTATCAGAAGCCCATTTTTCCATTTTTATTTGGGTTGGCCAGGCTACTCAGAGAGAGAAAAAAAGCAGACATACCTCTTCACAGCTTCTCACTGAGCCATGAATTCTTCAAAGCAAGGGACTACCCTATTCCTAAGTGATTTTTAACAGTAGAAATACCTTGTGGATAATAAATACATTGAACATTGTATTAGAAAATTGATCTCAAAACTATTTATAAGGTAAAAATGAATCAATTATCTTCTTCTTACTTTTGAGTTTACATCACCAAATACATGAGTCTGCCCACTGTTTCTTACCATTACACTTCCATTGCAATGTGCATTTCAAGGGAATCAGATTTCAAGAAAGTAGATATTGAGGAATTATATTAAAACAAATCAATCTGGATGACAAGTGAAGTCTTGATGAGAACATATTTATGGATTAAAAACTGTATTATTTATGTGAAGGTTGGGCTAGGAGCAGTGTTCTATGAAATTGTGATCTCAGCATAACATAAAGCAAACAAGCCTTTTCAAGTGGATTAAGAGTACTCAAGTGGTCTGAGCAGAGAGTTATAACAAATATTGACTACCAAACCGAAGAGAGGAATGTAGTGAGCTACATTAGACAGGTTCATCCCTGTCTATATTTATTTTATGTATCCCTGGCAATTGGAAATAATGAAAGAATGTGGCTTTATAGATAGGGAAACGAGAATATTAGCCTTGCTAAGTGGCTGCCGAAGAGCTCTGCTATAACTTTATATCCTAGAGTGGAAAAGATTTCTTTCCTTCTCTTCTGTCCCCTGAGGAACCCTCTGCCCTGCTTTCTTATTCCAGTGCTCAGCCCTGTGACTCAGGCTGTGCTGCTAGATAACTCCTTGACCCCACAAGGCTAGATAATACTCCTTATATATGCTGCACTGTTTCAGTCCTCCTAACATGAAATGATAGCTCCTAAGGGAATAAAGGGTGTTGTTATCAAGTTAAGTTTCTTTAACAAGCCAATGGTCAAATCCAATATAAAAATCAATTTTTCAGAGCTTCACAATGAAGAAGCATAATGCATTTTTATTGGATATAGCCCTGAGCTATCTTGTCAAAAGTTAGCAAAATATTGTTCAAAACCTCTTATCAAATCAGGGGCTTCTAAGCTTTGCTTGTTTCCCCAAACATAGAGGAACCTAAAGCATCATAAATCTGTTAAAGAATGAAAAAAAAGAGTTGTGCTAGGTGACAGAAATTGAAAATAGAAATTTGTTATGCGTTATCTAAGTTGGCAGCTTTCTGGAAGAGATAACTTAATAAGTTTGGAGTTGGTTATTTTTTGTTTTAAAGTTAGTTGAAAATTCAGGTTCACTGACAGAGATGGACAGAAGTGATACTGGAAACTAATAATATATAAATGACCTTGTGATTTTCACAAATGAGGGCATTTTCCCCAGACAAGAGAGTTCTAGGTCTCTAATTACTATAGAGCGGCACTATTTTCCTTCTTTCTCTTCAGAATACTGCAGAAAAGAAACTTCTGAATTTTAGTAAATATTTATGCTGGAGGGAAGGGGTAAACATTTTTTTAGTAATCAAAAAATGATAGTTTCATCATATTTGTCAGAATACTCATCACTCATTGGATAATTTTAACATCATCCTAATCAGGAAGGGAAAAAAAGCTAAAGTCACACTACCAAAACTCCTTCTTTCATTATTACTGTATTGTGAATTAGTTATTTGATCATGATCTACATTTTAGACATTCACCTCCCTTTTGTTATTTAGATAAAGATCAAGGGGAGTTTAATGGAACAACATGAGATGATTTTTCTTGGAGAACACAAAGATATTCTGGTCTGGATTAGATACATACAAAGACATTCAATCAGAGAACTGGGCAAAACCCAGGTGCAAATTTATTTCAAACCATTTTGTTTTTCCTCAAGCCAGAGAGATTTAAATCATTACTCTGATCTTCTGTTGAACTCAAAGACAAAGAGCTGAATTTACTTAAGAGGTGTCTAATCCTGAGAACTATCAGAAAAAGAAATTACTGATTTGAATGCTACAGGTATCCAGAAGAGACACTAAAGTGAAATCACTCACACACTTTTCTTCCATAGTAGGATTTTAAGAATTATCTCAGCTTGGTTCAGACTAGACTTTTACATGCACAGTTTTTGTCTTTACCAGCTGGGAAACCAGTATGTATTTTTGGTGAGTATTTTCTGCCAAGTTTGACTTAATAATATTCTTAATATTCAAGAATGACTTCTCACTGAGGTATTTTCTATATTCCTTATTCATTAGGACACATTATCCTATGGTTTTCTTCAATTAATAATTTTCAGCAATTAAGGCACAGCTGCAGCTATGAGGTACTCCACTGTCACTGCAACCATTTCAGAAAACCTGACATGCCATCCCATAAACATGCTGGGTGATCAGAGCTGGAGAACCAAATCTGCATCATTTTAGTTGCAAATCTCTTATGAGTTTTACAATGGTGCTGATTTTGGCTGAATAATTTCTTTCAAAGTTTCATAGAAATATATCTTGTCTCTATTTCCTTTTTAGAGCAGAAAACATTACATTGTATCTCAGTCCTCTTTTTTTTTTTTTCACAGATGTATCTTAGGTTTCAGAAATTATGCCTTTCTCCCTTTTATCTTTTAAAAAAAACCCAATTATACAGTTTTAGGGCAAGGTCCCTCAACCTTTCATTCAAGCATGAAATCTGATTACCTTCAGTGAGATTCCATATGTTAGGTGAAAATCTTGGGCAAGCTTTGATCAAATGTTTGAGGTATATTTTCCCTTAGAGATGTTTGTGGAGATATAGAAAACACAAATCTTTAACTGAAGGCTTTTCAGTCCTTATTCTGTTAGAAAATGTATATCTTTGTCTTCTTGATTGACTAAAAATTACTAATTTTTTTTTAAAGTCATAATTCCACCTAAATCTTTCAAGAGCATGTTAGGTATTAAAAATTATAATTTTTTAAAAAATATTTCTGCACTTGCAGGAAAGTCAGCAATCTGGATTCTTCATATGGACTTCCTGAAAGAGTTTTAGATCTCCATACATTTCTGCTTTTAAAAATCAAGATTACTTGCTCGGCCTGTGAGGACCATTAGCTTTTCATGGTTATGTATTCTCCCATTTATGTGCAGTGTTTTTCCCATGTTCTGCAGTTTACTGATAAATGAACTTTTGTACTGTCATAGCAAGCTTATTAAAATAACTAGGAGTTCTTGTAAGCAATGCCAAAGTAAGATGCAAGTCACATACGTGCATGAAAAACATTAGAAAATAACTTCTGCAGTTTGGGGGTGTTGGGGTGGGGGGGCATGTTTATGCATCCTGATATCTTTGAAATTACTAAATGGTTAAAATGAGAAAAAAAATTAGAAAAAATGGTTTCAGGAAAAGATGACAATATCTTGCCTGGATTTCAGATACTCCTCACATTAATGTGCTGACAGTCATAAATATATATTGATTTGGCTCATTCTGGCCTGGGTCATTCACCCAAATGACATTCTTCAGCAGGTGAGAAGGCATGAGGAAATGTTAGATTTTTTTATTTCCTTATCTTGAGTATATGTATGAAGGTTTTTGGATTAGCACCACTGCCTGCTTAATTATCAAAAAGAGAAATGATACTATGTGTATCAAACAATCTCAAAGCAGTGATTTCCCGGTTTCTCCAGAGCAGATAGCCTAGCATTTCTGATATGGTTTACCTTCTCAAAAATACAGACTATCCAGGAAAAAATAATATTTTCTCACATACATAGTTGCCCAGTAGAGGATCATAATCCTATTTTTAATTGGAGAAACACTTGTCCCCGTAATATCATTCAGTAGTAAAAATTGAGGTGTTTCAATTACAAAAAATCAAGTGCCTATTAGCTATTGCTAGGCAAGGGTCAAGAGTTTGAAAAGAATGACGATTGAGGACTGGAACTAGATCATCTCTAAGGTCCCTTCTAACCCAGATCATTCCATGATTCTGTTTTTCATGGGGTTAAGAAATCTGTAACTTTACTCATTAGTCCTCTTAGCCTCTTAACAGGATATGGGAACTGTTACTCAACCACAAACCTCTTTCTTTCTGTCCATATTGTTCCACCTTAAATATATGCATTTTCTAGAACTTGTACTGCGATTCATTTTGAGTGTTGTGTCGATACGATGAAGCTCAGTCAGAGCAAAGACACGATGTGCTGTCCTTTTCCAGACTAGGATGTATAGGGTGGTTATTTCCCTGAGGAGATAGAAATTTGCAGCCCTAAAGCTGCATTGTGATTTTCACAGGCATACTGCTGCCTTTAGATGCGATCTCTCACCATCAGAAAATTTCTGTCAGGTCAGCAATGCTTTCTTCTATTCAGTGAAAAGCTGTTGACTGGGAAAAATATGGAAGAGATTTAGGCTAAGAAGGAGACAGAGAGGAAAAAACCTGGAGAGAAAGTATATGGAGAGAAAAAAAAAGTATAGTAATTTTATTTTTACCTGCTTTTAAATATATTTGTTCACACTCTGCCAGCAGATTCCGTTAATTAGGAAACATAATTTCTTTGCACTTTTGTGAATCTAGATCTTTTAACTGTGAAAATAGGATCCAAATATTTTTAATAACCTACCACTGAGTAATTTGAAGTACAGTTTTGATTAGCTCTAGAAAGCATAATATTGTCTATTTTCATGTTCTGTAAAAGGCTCAAAAATGGCAGAATCAATTAGTTTTGGTTTCCATACCAATCAATCCAGATGGTTCCCATTATTTGCTGAAGATGGATGCAAATAGAATTTTTCAAAACCATAATTCACATTCTGTGAAAGGTACAGATAAAAGGTAAAAGACACAGAATTACTTTTTTTCAGAATAATCAGAGCTGAATTCCAGTCTAAGCTCATCTTTCTCCAGACTTGGAAACAACTTTGGAAAGTACAGTGTACTATTTCAGGGGAAGGGAAAAACAGGCTATGTTGCATTCTTTTCAGGGAAGGTAAAAAAATGTTTGCTTAGATAATGTCATAAGAGATTTACATGGTATCTTATTCAAAGATACTAGAAATTATGTTGGATTTTACGAACTGTTTGTTACTTACTGTTCTGGGCATAAGTCATTAGTAGCACTTCAAATACATCTATAGCTGGACACAATCTACAGTCTATTTTATATCAGAGTAAAACACTTAAGAAAAAACTGTTTATGGACAATGTTAATTTAGGAGTCAGTGCAAGCTTTTTGTGAAGAGCCCCTCACAATCAACTATACTCATGTAATTTATATGAACAGCAGCTATTAATAATAATTCTTCACACTTATAAATGAAAATTTAAGCATTTCTGGCCCCTCAATGCTTAGAAAATCTGAGTCCTATATATCTCTTCCTTATATCATGTATGGGTCCATAAATAATGCAGATTTCAGCCTGCATATGATGCATAAGCTTGTAAGCATCAGTTTGATCCAGGACTGCTGTTGGAATATTTATTGCACTTACTCCCATTCCCCTTGAGTAATAAGAATTTCAAAAATATTTATACATGTATGCATGTACACATACTACATATAGGTGCATATTACCTCTTTACATATATTACCTTTATATATATTTTTTATATAAATCTTTTATATATATGTATATATGCAGTATTTTTAAAGGTACAATTTTATCCTTGTCTTTAAAAGCCAGTTGAAGGTACTATCTTTAGCTCTTTATGAGCCAACTGGAAGTTTTGTTTTAAAATATCTGGAGGAATTGTGCAGTTTTTCCTGATTAGGTAGTAAAAGCAATCAACTGTCTAAGACTGTGACCTGTTAAATACTCCAAATTACTTTTAAATAGCAAGATGATACCTACATGGAGACAGGTATCAATCATTATTATCTGTATCTTTTTTTATCTATTTTAGAAATTATTGAAGCATTAAACTTATCTTTTGCATAACTCAAGAGGGAGTTTGAAGGATCCTCAGCTATCTTTAAGTCGACCAAAAAAATGGGAATTTCAAAGACTAGAAATGCAGTTAGAACTGGGTTTTGTAGTGTTTGGCTTCTGAGAACAAGTTTATCCTTGAATGCCCATTAACTATCAGACATTTATTCCACTTTCACTAACATGCTTTCCCAGTTCAATGATTTTTCTTTAAGATTTTTAACCTGATCGTCAACAAAAACAAGAGTTGTGTGATTACATTGTCAGCCTCTTTCTTCCCCCTTTGATAACATTTGAATTCGCTGACTAATTGCAATCCCATTTTGACAGGTGGAAAAACTTTCAAAAATAATTAAGTTCTTAAAAGCTTTGTAGAAATAAGCAGCTGAGGAGAGGAGGGAAAAGCTGTGAGCGCCTGGATGAAGGGAATGGCAACCGTGAGCGTGTAGCTAATGAGGCACTGGCAAATACACAGCAGAGAGAGATATAAGTGTCTCCACTGCTGGAAAAGCTTCAGCAGGATCTTGTACCTTCTTATGCACCAGAATAATTGCAACCCTGCAAGTAGGAAATGAAGCTTCTTGTGTTTTTAGTACTTGTAAAAGGAGGCTGGGCCATCTAGCTCTTATTATTAGAAGCATTCTGGAACCGGATGGTGTCCTGATAGTTTTTTGGGGTTTTTTTTTCTGAAAAATCAACACCTACTTCTTATTATGCTCTGAGAAGTTTTATATTTGGAGGCTCCTGCTTAGAGAAGCTGTGAAGTAAATGAGATTAAGTAGAACAACTAATTGAGTTCTTCAGAGACTGTCAGACCTGAAGCCTAATAAGCACCTTGCAATGTCAGTAGAGGTAATTGGCCTGCAGCTGCTGAAGAGGCAGCTGAGTTTAAGGGGGAGGAAAAAAAATAAGAAAAATAGTACTCATACTAATAATAATAAAATCTAAACATCTTGAGCATGAACTACTGGGTCAATATCATGCCATCAGGCACCCATGCTTGGAGAATAATTGATGACAGAGAGCTTCTTAGCAAAATAAAAATAAAGGCTTGTATGGAAAGGATAAGTAATATGAAAAATATGCAGCTGTGTGTAGGGCAAATAGAATTTACCTTGTTTTGCAAAAACTTTACTTGTCTCTAACCGTTATATGATAATCAAGGTAGCAATGAGCTACATGCCAGTTCTAATTTAATACAATTGAATTAGGGTCATCATTATAATAGTGACTGAATAGTGAAGCACAATTAACCAGAAAAATACCAGAGAACTGTGAAACAAAAAACATTAAAAATTCCTGCCTCTTATAACAACTCTGCTGTAGCTGACACCTGCAGAGCTTCACGGCTCAGAGGCAACCAGGAGTAGAGCAGCCTGCAACCATCAGTGGCCATCAACTTATGCATCACAGTGGGAGAAGTTGTTCCAGCTCCCATCTGAACCTCCCTTAAAGGACTTTCATTCTCCAAGGCAACTTCTTTCTCGCATTTTTGGTGGTTCCCTCTTTGACGTATATAATTTAAAGTACAAAGGTAAAAAGTGTTCTATCCTGTAACTTTTACGGTGCACTTTTATTTTGTTATTTAGTTCCTAAACCTTGTTTCCCTTGTTTGTTTTGCCTTAGGAAACAACATTTTACTTGAAAGCTAATGGATACTCAGGGTAATGAATGTTCTTCATATTTTACTTATGCAAACCACAGCCAGGAGAATGCCTACAATAAATCAACTGCTTTTGCAGCAGACATGAACAGGATTTGCATGCCAGCATATTTCTGGTTTAAAATCAGTCAGGCTGTGCCCTAGAGCTGCAGAGGTTTCTCAGGCTGAGCTGTATGGGCTGCAGCCTTGCTTACATCAGAGCAGATATTCCAGAGTGTGGGCACGCTCCTACAACAGCTGAAGCACAATCACAGCTTGTGGACCACTTCTTCAAAAAAGGTCTTTGGAGAACCACTGCAATTATGGTCCATATACTGGAGTGCCTCCCTATAGGAGATGTTTCTTGGCTTTGACTTGGTTTAAAGAGAGGTGAACCAATGTGTTTAGATACGCACTTTTGGCACGGTGAATTACATGACACCTACCTCCAGTAAATTTTTATTCTGGTCATCTCGTGCAGATGACACATTATCTCCTGTTTTTTATTATAAGACTCCCTCTTACAACTTCATAATTAGCTGTAGGAGAGAGGTCAGGGCTGAGGACTACTGCACAGGGCAGCAGTTGAAGCTTCCCCAGTGAATTACAGAAGGGACACCATTTATCTATTATTACTGCTGATGTGACTCATTGTCTCTGCTACATCATTTTGAGGTGTGAGAAGCAGTCCTGTGGTTCATGCATTGAGGCATCCTGTCCCCACTACATGTCTCTGCATAGTCTTCTTCCTATAAGCTCTTTGCATATCAACCGTACCAGCATTCCATATTCAAAAGAGCTAAAGGTCATATGTGTGTATACAACCAAATTTGTTCCAACACAGATGAGATTTTATCTTCTCTATGCAGAGCTCATGTCTTAGAATATGCAGAGGAAATTTGATACAAACTTTAAACTGGTCTTAAAAGTAAAATAAAATTCTAAATGTATAACTTATCATAAGTATTTTACAGCACAGCCATACGAGTTCACAGTATTCCCATTATAGATCTTAATTTATTCATTTTCTGCATGGGGCACTTCCATACAAGATCCCTCTTCATTGTGAGATCACAGATGAATGGAATTAATTTTATCCTCACATATTGCAGTTTTAACATAAATATTTGGTCCCATTTGTACAACATGTCCTTGAATACTGCTGAGGAAGAGAATATTTGAAAATGTGACTTTCACCTCCACTTTATCAGGATTTATAAGCAAATATTAACATGGATATTAGTGGATGATCTGCAGTAAATTCATTTTCATAACCCACAATATTAGAAAGTTTAGGCATATGAAACCTGCAAAAATGACAACCTATTCCACAGTTTTGTATTGTAAAAGTTACCCTTAATATGTTATTAAACCTCTTAATGACATTTTTGACCCAATCTCTTTCAAAGAATTGCAAATCTTTGGCTTTGTATAGACAATCGTATGGATCTGATTCATTAGAACAGGAAATTAAAAAAGAAGAAAATATTGCCGCCTTCTAAATCCTGGAGTCATAGAATAGTATGGGTTGAAACATTTAAAGGTCATCTAGTCCAGCCCTCCTGCAATAAGCAGGGACATCTCCAACTGGATTGGGTTGCTCAAAGTCCTGTCCAACCTGACTATGAATCTTTCCAGGTATCAGGAATCTACCACATCTCTGGGCAACCTGGTCCAGGGTCCACCCTCATTGTAAAAAATTTCCTTCTTACACCTTATTTAAATCTACCCTTTTTAAAATTTAAAATCATTACTCAGTATCCTACCCCAACAGGGCCTGTTAAACAGTCTGTCCCCCTCTTTGTTATAAGCTCCATTTCAGTACTGAAACACCAATAGACGAACTTAAAATAATGTGCACATGAAATGAAGGGTACAATCAGATTTCTAAATTATATTATGTATTTTATAGTCTTTTACAAGCTATTCCACAGCATTTTAGCATAAATAGGTGTTAAAAAAATGTTAACTACCTCACCAAAGCAACAATAAAATTATGCTAAATTATGACCGTAATTCACTATGCATTTTCTGAAAACAGGAATCAATCAGCCCAGCAAACCAAATGTGCGAACTGATTTAGCAGCTACACATCTGTGTGGCCAAGGCAATAAACGCAATATAAAATGAAGGTCTAATAGAAAAACATAGTTTTTCAGTCTGCAGATATTCCAATTGTTTTCCCTAATAAACAAAAAGAAACAGGAGTTTATATTCTGATGAACTGTTTTATAATTCTATTTCCAAATACCAGAGTTATCACAGTGTGATTGTAATACCATTGAGTAATGGTATTACAATGGATAGGTACCTGGTCGACTTACTCATGAATTTTTGGTTCAAAATTAATCAATGCATATTATTCTGTAAGTGGGAAGGGGTCAAACACAATATGCTCTGCTTAAGAGAGTAGGTGAAACCCTTACCTCTCCCTACAGGCTGCAAATAAAACTGAGATAAGCTGTGGTACTTGAACAGCTCACAGCTTCAAAGGTCAGAAAATTGGGAGCACTCTCTGCAAACTTCAGAATTTGTGTTCTCCACTGTCAGACCGAGTTTGACCTTTAAAGGACTGAAAAAGCCCTGTCTCTCAGAAATAGTAAGACTCCTGATGCCCAAACACCTTCAATCATTACCAGAGTTAATGGAGCAAATATTTGCTCATGGATGTAATCTACCACTGATGTAGGATTGCTTCTGGTATATACTCTCAGATGAAAGTTAATCATATTATAGTAGACACATGTGGGTAGAATGAGAGTGAGCAGGTTTTAAAGGGTGCATGTGAGTGCTGGAAAGTCAGAGAAGGAGAAATGCAAATTTTCTGCAAAGATACTTGATATGCACCTTCGCTGGATTTACCTCCTATGTGGTTTTCCCCATGACAAGTGAAATTGATATTTTGACCAGAACTTTTTCAAAGACGGTATTTGCTTTGCTTATAATCCATATATTCATATTACAGAATGCAATCTCTTTAGCTGTCTATATAAATTCTGTGGAGAACTTAACCCTGCATTATGTACAACCCAATAAAAAGGTTTTGGCCACCCAAAGCATTGTAGGTATCAACTCAGTTGGAGGTTAGTACACTGCCACTCTGACTTTGCCATCAGAACTTATGCATTTCAACCCTGTCAGAGACAATGCCTGTCAGAAGCACTTCTTTCTCTTTGAGATTTTCAGTTGCCCAGTCTCTTTGGATAGCTCTTTAAATAGGGTCAATGCCACGCTTAGTGCAGGCTGGGAAAGGGTGGCTTGCTACCTAATTGCTGACTCCCGTCACAATTTTGGATTAAGTTCATTATATATGTGTAGGAAAAAACACAAGCTCCATTACTGCTGTTTATCCTACTTGCAGAACTTCTATGTAGTAATTCTGTAAGAAGGACAAACTTAATGTACAGCTAAAACACGAGGACTTGTGTACATAATAAAGTGTACCAAAGAATTTAATTTGATCAATACAAACACCAGAAGAGAAAATCATCTTTGACTTCACCGTTCAGTGAGAAAGGGTAAGATAATGCTAAAATAATATTATCACTAGCTGGTCTCATTTAAAGAATCACCTTGCTTGTTGGAACTCTCATCAGATAAAGGTCAGTTTATTTGGTGAGGAATGTTGCTTTTGAAGTAAGGAGTAATATTACATTATTTTTATTCAAACAGCAGAGCAATTGTCTTTCACATTAGCATAACCTTTTTTAATACTGAAAACTATAATAGTTCATTACTGTACTACAGCAGCTTAAGGAATTATGGCTCCCATTGTGTTTCATACAGTAAAAAGTTAGGGATGGCTAATTTTTTTCAGAAGTTAATTTAGGTTCTTGATTTTTTATCGGTGCTCTGCAACTAGAATACAGCTTTCTTCAAAATGGAATTTCATTTTTGTTTGCGATCTCTGATCCTCTGAGCAGTGATAGCCTTTCTTTTTTCTAGACAAAATCATGGCTATCCAATTTAATTTTTCCCTATTTCTGTGAAAGGTTGAGAATTTGTAAAATGCATTTCTCTCACTGAAAACAATTACTTTGTAAAAATGGTTTCCAGTGGGGATTCAGGTAGCTGATAAAACAAAATGGATTATTAAATCAAAGGAAAATATGACTTGAAGTGAAAAGGATACAATTTTCTTCCTATTTAACATAGAAGTCACTGAAAAGGGGCACTTGCATCTTCATGCAACATTTTGAATATAAGACTAGTACTGTGACAGTTTTTTTAGGGTAAAAGTGAAGTAATTGAAGACCTGAAGTGAAGTATGCAAGCCTTAGTGTGGGGAAGGACAAAGGGGTTGAAAAGAGAAATACACATTATATGATTACATACTGTCACAGCACCCATTCTGACTGGAAAGCAATATAGTCTAACAAGTTAGGTCTGAGGCATGGAATAAGAAAACCTGTTTTCTATTCTTGGCACTGCTGATGACTAATGGAGTGACCCTAGAGAGTAATTTCAAGTCACTGTTTCTCTCTTTTCAGGACTGGATTTGAAACAGTTCTGGGGAGGGATTGCCTTTTTTTTGTAGGGCCTGTACAGTGACAAAGATCTGGGTCTTCTAAAACTGTGATAACGTGAATATTCTTAGAGAAATGCTTCGCTGAAACTGGAGGTGACCTGAACCAGATATTTCTGGAGCATCAAAAACAGTATGAAGAAATCTCTCTCTTTGTTTCATTGTGTGTTCTTATAAGATGTTATTCTTGAATACATGTAGAGGAGCAGAAATTCAATCTTTAAAATATCTCTGTAAAGGCTGCCTTCCAGTATTTCTCTGCAATTTTGCACTCCAGAGTATTTCAATCATCCAGACTTTTAAGTCTTTAATTACACATTGTCATTGAAGTAAACTTTTGAACCTAAGAGAGATGTTTTTAAAAAAATGGAAGTAACTTTAATGTGCAATATTCCTGTGCTGAATTCACAGCATTTTCATGATTTTTCAGATTATTAAACACTGACTTCAAAAACTATTTCTTCAAAGACTTGTCTGTCTTCAGAAATAATGAGAGGCATTTCTGACTTTAGAAACTTTCCCTCTCCAACTATAAGCACACACAAAATTTAACTTTAAACAGTGTAAGGGTTTGGCTGCCTGAAGTTTGCAAGAGATATAACCATGACAGGAAAAAAAGTGACACTCATCTCATTTGATAGCATTGCTACTGCTCTGTAAGTAGCTGGAACAGTCTCTTGTAGTTGAATCCCCAAACAGAGGACAGGGAGAAAAAACAAGCCTTTAATCATCTTGAAGTTCACGTGAGTCATACCTAGCAATGAATTCAGGGCAAGAGGACTACCATTATGAAAACCAGTTGTTTTAAAAGGTAAAAAATTAAATTTCTTTGAAACTAATGTATTTGCATCTTGCCAATTTTGGGGGAAAAACCCCCCAAAATTGCTACATTTCTTTTTTTCTAGATTTTAACAGTTGTTACACAAGGTTATAAAATCTCATCATCAATATGTTAGAGCTCTTCTCAATGCTTGCAAATTCAGGAGACTTATTAAGCTTCTTCCTGAAACCTTATGTTTGTGCTCAGGAATCTGATAGTCCACAATCCTTACACAACCTTTGCAAGGCTCTTTGGGAACTTCTTAAGCATTCACCCCTTCCTGCTGTCCATTAGAGGAGATAGCTCATGATCTCACATCCCTGCCGGGTCAGGAGTTCCGTCAATGCATCTTTTCTTCATCCTTAAAAGTCTTCCTAATTTTACTACATTCCATCTCTGTCTGTGGTAATTTGTTGGGAATGTTCAGGTATTATGTGATTAAACTCACTGGTTTTAAGTAGTCAAACAATACCTCCTCTTCGTACATCTTAAAATGATTATTTGAGAAACAAAAATAAATGGACTCTACTAAAGTCCTTTACCATCTATCAAATTGTAAGACCATGGTGATAATGATGCCAGGCTTACCTAAATATATGAAAATGTGACAATATTTTCCTCGACATTTTTCCAAATGTCTTTTCAAATGTGTTCTTTATTTGTAAGCATGGTAATATACACAATCAATGGGGATTTATGCAGGAGAGTCAATGAAATTTAAAGTATGATTCATCCTATCAGATATTTAATTTTCTTCATGGTGAGATAAAGTGTTATTCTAGACTCCTAAATTTGCATCAATTTTAGTAGGAATCCAAGAGGTCCAATGAAGTCCAGGCTTCATTGGTTTTAAATGGAATCCACACTTCTTGTATTATTCCCATCTTAGCCTGCTGTGCTAGAAGCCTACTGGGAGGTCAGTTTTGGGACTACCCACTGTTTCCTCAGTATCAGTCTGTGTCGTCCTGGCACTCCCAGAACTTTCAGGTAGATCCACATAAATCAAGAACGCTAAATAAGATATTTCCAGAATAACTGGTTGTGTTGGTTTTGGCTGGGATAGAGTTAACTTTCTTTGCAGTGGCAGCATTGGGCTGGGTTTTGGATTTGTGCCGAACACAGGTTTGATAATACTGGGAAGTTTTTGTTATTGCAGTCCTTGCATAGAGCTGAGGCCTTTTCTGCTTTTCATACTGCCACTCTGCTGAGGAATCTGGGGATGTGTGGGATGTTGGGAGGAGACACAGCCAGGACAGGTGACCACAACTGACCAAAGGGATATCCCAGACTGTGTCATGTCATGCTCAGTATTTAAAGTGGGGGGGGGAAAGGAGGAAGGGGGAGTGTTTGGAGTGAAGGTGCCTGTCTTACCAAGCCACCATCACATGTGTTGGAGCCCTGCTCTCCTGGAGATGGCTGAACACTTGCCTGCCCATAGGGAACAGTGAATTAATTCCTAATTTTGCTTTGCTTGCGTGCACAGCTTTTGCTTTCCCTATTAAACCATCTCTATCTCAACTCACGAGTTTTCCAGCTTTTACCTTTCTAATTCTTTCCCCGATCCTGCTTGCAGAGAAATGACCAAGTGGCTGCGTGGGGCTTGGTTGCTGGGCAGGGTTAAACCACAGCACAATAGCTATCTATTATCCAGTAGAGTGAATTAAACTTGTATTTTCCACCAGTAAACTTAACCATCTTATATTTTGAATTCACCCCTGAGAAAAGGTATCAAGGTTTTTGTGTCTTAATGATATTTCAAATATCAAGGTGGTAGTGCAAATATTTTTGATTCATAGTAATTTTAAGGGTATTATAAAAAGTATTAATTTAACAGTTTTTATTCAAGTATTTAATCGTTAATACATGCACTGAAGCTTGGATCTATGAATGCTTTAAATTAAATGTTCTTCCACGCTGCCATGTTTTGCTTCAGATTAAAAATAAATCTTTTTCATCTATAGTAAACATCTCTCTATTTAGAATGCCATGGTCTCAGAATCACTTTTAAACTGCAGTCAAATCAAGTACAAAATTCCTACTGCAAATCATGATTTACTTTGTTTCTTATAACAAAGAAGTACAAAGGCATCCATTCTTATCTTTTCTTTCTCCCTCTCACATAATCAGCCATATATAAGACTGACTAGATTCTATGCTCTTTAGCTCATTTCTGTCAGTACTTAACAGCCTCTCCTTTTGGAGAAGAACAGCTGTAGAGAGTAGGCAAATTTAGTAGTTCAGTCCTTCAAACAAAATAAATCAGATTTCTTCATGCAGAGGTACAGAATATATGACATTGCATGTTTTGCCATCTGGTGATTTATAAAGAAAAGTCTTTGTGCTTTATAAGCAAGAATTGATTAACACATTTATCTTGATTTTCAAATGCATGCAGGTTACAGGGATCTGAAACAAAAGCAAAGTTAAGTAATTGCCATTTGATAGTTTCTACAATATTCCTAAATTTCTTGTTTATTTGCAATGTTTGCCCAGGTTTTTATTCTCTGATTTTGTGGCTGCATTTCAGTTTCGTGAACCTTCAGACACAGTTTGGGCAGACATACCAGTATACTAGCAATACAGCTGTGTGACATATAATTTTTCAAAATAGTTTTTTTCTAAATGAATAGTCTTTTATTCCCTTGAAAAATGAGTCCTGAGTAAATAAATGGCATGTTATTAGAAAGAAGATAATGTTGAGTTTTGTTTTAGAGTTTTGGTTTTTGTTTAGTGCTTGTCATACAGTGCCCAAGACATTCCTTTTTGCCTATGTTCTACTTATATTTTCACAGGAAGGCTTTTGACAGAACCATTTACAATAGTAGGAGTGGAACTAAACAAAACAAATATACCTCTGTGGATCTGTGAAAAACTCTTATGTTTCTCTAGTTCATCCACCATCTTAGAGAGATTGAAACAGAGGACAAGTTCTTTCCAAGACAAATGTGTACTTTTTGCAAGTGAGACTTTCACTGTGAGCTCTGTATCATCAGCACTTTAGATCTACATGGGACAGGGAAATATAACATTTTTTTCCAAATGTAATTTAATACCTTTAGTCATGAATTTCAAAAACTCTGCAGGTAAGTAGACTCATAAAGAACTCATGAGCTGAAAAGTATCAGCTGCCTGGAGTCTTCTTTGATTCCTTCTTTTGTTAACTTTGACTCTTTCCTAGTTACCTCATATAATTCACTAATTTTTGATTAGATATTGCTCTTTTAATGTTTCCTGTCAATCCTGGCCCTTTACTAGTATTAGTCCTTCAAAAGTGTCTTACAATTCAAGCAGAACCATGGGTTCTTTGAATTAGTATGAAATATACAGCTTTGAGTCACTGAAATGGCACTGGAGATGGGCTGGCTGCGAGCACAGGTAACTTATATGCAGTTATGGCCAAAAGCCTAAAAACATCTGACAAAAATCCTGGAATCTGTCTTCCTCTTTTATTTGTATATTAAATCCAAGAAACAAACAAACAGGAAAAACCGTCATCAAAAGCTCCATACTGTTGTCACTGATTCAGAAAGAATTTAATTTTAAAATTAAGCAAGTTTCACACTGTACAAGATTTCTCCAGTCTCTCATGGATCAACAAACTTTTTTTTCCTCTCACTTATTCCCTGTCTGATGAAGTAAAGTAATTAAATTTGTCTAAAAGACTGTGTTTTCCATATTTTTGAAATTATTTATTTATAACTTGAAACTACTTTACAAAGTCTGATATTCACCATTGAGAACTTGTTCATAGTTGGTTACTCAGGCTGTAAGTGTGATCTATTACTCCACCACAATTATCTTTATATCATTTATTTTATTTCAAAATATTTTTAAAAGTTGAGATTCATTTTGCCTTCTTTTCTGCCTTGCTTCCAAGAGATTGTTGTGTTGTCCCAGAAGGAATACAAGAATTAATGGAGGCAGTTAAACTTGGCCAAATCTTTTCTGGGAGTAACACATCAGGGACAGGTTATCACTCCTTCTCGAACTGTGTTTGCCTTGAGAAGTTTCCCAGTCATGGCAGAACTCAAGTCCTGCTCTTCCATTCGGGGCCAAGGGACTAAGGGAAGATGAGAGGGCCCTCTGCTGTGATGGGTACTAAATTGACTCTGCCCCCAAGTGCTTTGGAGAACTTTTGAGGTTTACTAGCTAAAGACTCATCTGTATTATTTATACTGCTTTAAGTGGGTCCAACTGTATCTGATTTGTTTGACTTTGGGTTTATTTGCCAGAGGGTTCAGCAACAGCTGTGAGGTCCTTGTGACTGCTGATGGGGTGGGAAGAAGTCTGAGAAAGGTGTCTGAGTCCTTCTGCCCTGCTTAGCTCTGCCCCACAAGGACCATGAAAAGCACAGCGAGCTGGGAAGGGGAATGCTCCGTCTCAGCCAGACCTGCAGTCAGGGCAAGGCCGTGTGACACACAGAGCTTTCACGTACAAAGGAATGATCTGGGTGATTAACTATAAGGAGAAGCTGCAAGAAATACATCAAGGATTTCGCTAAATCAATTTGTCCTGAAGTTGCTTTTCAGAAATTGCTTGCAAGAGGTTTTTATTTACAAACAATACGTGCTTGTGTTTGAACCTGATATGTGGAACCATATACCAGTTTGCTCCTTGCTAAATTAATAATACTGTTTGTGGTTTTTTTATTAATAACAACAGTGTGTTCTGATCCAAGATATTGTCCCTTAGATAAAGCTAGAAACTTGTGCTAAACTGAGTAAGATAACATTCTGTGGGCTCAATAAAACCTTATATTCCATCCAACTAGAGCATTTATTAAATTGGTAATTCTATTTTGCTACTTTGCAGTGAGAAAAGATTAATTAACAAGCAGCCTGGCAAGTGAATAACATTAGTTTCCCATTCAGGAATTCCAAAATTAAATCCAATGATGCATTCTCTTTTCTCTAGCCTAACCCCAAAGATGGAGAAAGACTCAACCTTATTTTCTCCATGGCTATCTAAACCCACCTTTTTCTGTTAATTTCTTTTTTATCCAATTCATTCAATTATTTATTTCAAGTTACATGGCTTACTATTTCTGACTGATGGATGTGCTGATCTTGGGCTACATCAAAAGCCCTCTGGGCTTTAAGACCTCCCTCTTGCTTGGCTAGATTGGACTAAACATAGGTGTGTTGGTTTCAATACTTACAGGAGTTTCTTACAGCGTACAGAATAAAGTACTGTGTTGGGTAACATGGTTTATTCATAGATATTTAAAAAAGATCTGAACAGGGAAAGACATGGATTATTCATGGATATTTTTAAAAGACCTGAAGAGGGGAAGGAGTCAAACACTGAAGAAAAAATGCTGAGATGCAGTTACATAAATACTTGACGTTAATGAAAAAAAATCTCACACACTAGCACAGAAGTACCAAAACAAAGATCTTATAATGTAATATTCAGCTTACTTTATAATTAGAAAAAGAAAATCATTCCTTCATAACATACACCATGTTTAACTTAATTTTAGGCATATATTGCAATGTATCATTATATTTTCCTGTGAATCTAGACAGAAAATCTTGTTAAAATGTAGCTGTAGTGTCAGTCTTTCTCATGGGATCATTTCTGTTCTGAGGAAAACAAGGCATCTGAGTGACACAGATGCCCTAATAAGTTAGACATGACACGGAATCAGAAGCATACACAGAAAAGTCTGGAGGATTTACTTTGTCTTTCAAACTGAAAAGTCTATTGCACGTCCTTTTTTTTTTAAGCACATCCTTTTTTTAAGCACATCCCTTATTGCACATCCTTTTTTTGATATGGGACCTGGTCCACAATCCTCTAAATCAGCTGAGTACCTTAGGAAGGATTTCAAGCCCCTTAGAAAGTGTTGCCGATACTGCCCGAGTTAATCTCGCACAAGTGGTGATGCACCAAAATGGACAATTTAGTAAGTGTACAGTAAAGAAGTATCAGTACTTCAACTAATGTTCTTGTCTGGAACTAAAAAGAAAATTTGACACAATAGTTAAACGAAGTCACTATTAATAACCTTGCAAAAATGCAGGAAACCCTCAAGATTTCAATGTCCTTATTCCACTGGAAAATTGGTACTAGTAACTGATAGACCAAGAGATGATATAGGAAGTACTTTGTCTCTTAGCCTATTTGGATTATTCATTATTTACTCTCAGTATTTATAGGCTTTTATCATGTCTGCATACTAGAGAAACTAGCTTGGACTTAAGTTCTGTGACAACAGGCTTTGGACAATACATTGGGAAATGTAGTGCACCTTCTCAGTTGTATAACCTGAAACTCCTTTGGGTTATTCTGTTTCTAAAATCTCCTCCTTAGCCCACACTGGAATTTAGAAAAATTTCTTTCATGCCCTTTAAAGATGGATCTCCTTTGGTTCCCTGCCAAGAGCTGTAGTATAACTTATTTTACTGTGGTTTTTCCCTTTCTTTTGTTAAATCTCAAAAAAGTACACTGATGGATGGCCCTCCATGGCATACAGTGTATATATGTGATAGAAGCATGTGAGGTCATTTTGGGGTTTCATTTAGGCACTGGGACTTGCAGAGCAATTTCAAATTTGTAACACTGCTTGTAACCTTTCTGCAATTGTCATGCTTCCCTTGACTTTGAGATCTCTCATTACACTGAGATTTCCATTATTTTGGTCTTATACAAACCTATGGCAAATCCTGTTCTTTCCTTGCATCGTGTTCTTCTCCTTAATTCATTTACATCTGTTTGCCCCCAGCAAAAATCAGAGTTCTGCACTGCAGAGAGTACATTATGTTTTTTCTCTGTTCTGCTTTCTGCATACCATTGACCGAGGTACAAACTATTTTCTTTTTCTCTCCACCATTTCTTTCTTTCCTTCACACTTACTTCCCATTCCTCTCTTTCCATTCCTTCCCTTCATTCACCCAGCTTTACAAGTATTGGAAAATAACCATTAATCTTAGTGTGTGACTTTTCACTCTCCCTTTGCACACGTATATCTAGGTAGGAAAAAATAATATGGATTCTATTTGGAATAATTGCATTAGAAAATCTATTTTTTTCTCTTGTTTTGAGTGGATTAATCAAGAGTTCAATTCAGATCCATTTGCAGTTTGACACTTAGAGACCAAGGGTTACCTAAAGCTTGGCAAATGTCTGTTCACAGTAGCATTTATAAGAAATTGCTTGCTTTCTGTTGTGACAAACAATTTTCTTGCCTGCAGCATATATCTGCGGCAGCAATAAGTGTAGCAGAACACAAGCAGAAAGATCTTTTTAAAATGATTTTGTAGGTCATGCACTGTATTGTAACTGTGGCTGTACAAAACTGTTAGAAATTTAATGGCTTTATTAGGACAGTATTTGGACAGGGTGATGGAGATTTCACAATCTTTTGGAAGAATAAAGGTAAAAGACACTCAAAGGTGAGGCTCCCAAACACCCTCATCTCAATTTTCTCTAGTGCTTTTAGCTTATTGTGAAGCACAGCCAGGTAAAGCCTGGTCATCCTACAATGAAAACGCTCTCTTCACAGTTTTGTTGTGACTTCTGTTGGTGACTTCTTTCACAAGATATCACAATTTGACTTGATAGGGAGGGTGACAAAATGTTTCACTGGGAGACTTTCAGAGAGAAAAGAAAACCTGTCACACATATTTGTCACTCATGTTTTCAGTTGTCTCGTCTTCTTCTAAAAAAACAGTTTACATGCACAAATTGCACACATATATAATATCTTTCTATTTAAAGAGCAAAGAAAAATTTGAAGAGCACACCAGATTTAACGGCTATCTAACTTATTTTGCATCACATAAAGCTAATCACAATTAGCTGCGTATCAGTCAGGTTTACAAGTGTTGCATTTTTGTACTTGTCCATCTTGCAGCATTGCACAAGTTCCTCGCCACTCCTGCAGCATCCAGCAGTGCTCTGGGACCAGGGGAGGCTCTACAGCAAGAAAATGCGAATCTGATTTCCTGTGCCTTCTCTGAACATCCCCTGGGTTCCCTGGGACCCAGCAGCTTACTTGCAGAGAACCAGGAACCTCTAAACACTGAAGCATGGTCACTAAGTGCACCATGTAGTAGAATGGTGTGAGCCCAAAGAATGCACACTGCATGTGTGTTTCATTTGTCTTTTTTCTGTCATTTCTCTTTTTATGATATTTTCATGATTATTTTTGACCACAAAAGTAAATGATTTTGGAAATTTTTTCATTCTTTCTCTGTTCTCTAATATATATATATTTTTTTTTCTAATATGCAAAAAGCCAGTACATGCTAAAGAACACACAAAGAAGAATTGATGCCTTAAAGATCTAGAAATAAAACAACCTGCTTTCAAGACAATATTAATATAGGAAGCAATATAAAAGCTGGTTTTTAATTGGAGGCCTTCAGGGACAGATATGGAAAAATGCCCACCCCACACAAGATAAATACAGTTTTATAAGTATAGCAAATGAGTATAATTTAAAAGAATCCCCAATTGGAAGCACAGGTGATGAGGTAATTCCCCGGCTTGGTTCAACCCTCTTCCAGAGCCCCCTTCTGCTAGTTGTTTAGGAGAAACTGTCTTGGGAGAGTAGCTCATCCTTGGTTCCCAGAAAAGCAAGATTAGGATTGTGGCCTTTGGAATGTTTTGTCTTTCTGCCTATCACTGTAGGAAAAATACCAGAGTTAGCTAGGAACTATATAACTATACAACAGTAGTCTACAGAGCTACAAATACATGAAGAGTATATGAAAGCAAAAGTCATTTTGGCATCACTATCACAGGAACAAATACCCTCCCTCAAGCCTTCGTAATGAGAATCTGCAAGTCTAAAGCTGATCAGTAAAGGTACAATGATATTCAGATTATAAGGGAGGGTTTAGTGCAGGTATGTGAGCTTTGTTAGAAATGCTCTCTTACTCTTTTAACACAAATTTTATAAGTAAACTTATAAATTTTGTTTTAAAAGAGACTGGTAATTTGTTGTGCTTTTTGTTTCCTAGGCTCTGGTGTATGATTAAAAACATTTTTCTCCCTCAAGATGCAATTAAATTGGTCTCAAAAATTGCAAAAAAAAAAAAAAAAGAAGAAATGTTAGTGATTGCAAACATCTTCAAAATATGGTAAAACATGAAATGTTCTTCAATATTTCCTTTTCACAGTGGTTATCAACTGTAATACTGACTTGTGTAGCCTATGATGTCAAGAGTGACTTGAAGGCCTCTGCAATTATGAATCACCTTTTCTTAAACGGGCCAGACCATCTCCTGTTCAAAGCAGCATCTGACTGACATCTCTGTTGGTCATCTGAAAGACAGCTGCCAGCCAGCATCATCATCCCATGGGAGCATCTCTTCTCCGCTGCAGGGAGTGATGGTAACCCTGACAGGAAAGAACACAATCTGTACCTCTTTCTGTGTTTTTCAGTATCCTTCATGAATTAAAATTGTTCAGTACATGTAATAATTTTTATTTCACATGTTATTTGTTCATACACATTTTGTTTAACAATGAAACATCTAAAATACCTTGATTTAAGATCTTTGCCTTATTCTGTTGCACTGATGTAGCCTGAGTAATTTCCAGTTACACTGGTTTAATAGCACCTTCATGAGCGAGTGACAGTATAGTGGTGTAAATCAGGTGCTCTAAAGGAAAGAAGCACAACACTCCCTCCCTAATAGTTTATGTAAGTGCTGGTGAACCCCTGAAAATCAATTAAAAGTCAGAGTAACACCTTTTGATACTGTGAAGTACTTGCAAAATAGCTGTGGGTCTCAGTACACCTCATTGGTGCCTTAATTTTCTAATAAATCTTGAGTATATTCATATGGGTAGCATTATGAAGAATTTCAACTAAGGTTGTCACCGGCAAAATTACTGCACCTCCAACTTTAATTGGTCCAAAAGAAAAGTCATCCTTTTGGGGTCTTCCAGTAAGAACAGACCTGAGAAACAGGGATTTATCTGAGAAAGATTTGATAACTATACCTTCAGGACATTCCTTTGTCACAATACAAAATGTAGCTAAAACTAATTATTCAGTGTGGTTGAACTCAGTTGACAGATAAGCTGGCCAGAGGTAAGGTTAATCGTTTAAAAATGGGTCCATGTAATGAAATTTCTGCACACAAAACATGTGAGTGAAAAAAGAGAAATGGAATATTCCAGGATTGTAGAGTTTTCAGCAATGACTCTAATACAACTCAAAATAGTTAAAAAAGCTCTAGTATGCAAGGGTGCTGCGGTGTTCTATGTAATATCTTATCCCTCAGTTCACTTCCTGTGGACAAATGTCCGTTTTGGATCAAAAAGGGAAAGGGAAATTAAGAAGGAAGAGGAAAGAGAAAGGGAAAGGGAGATAAAACAGGCAGGAAGAAAAAAGAAAAAAATGAGACAATTATCATGAGGGGACAGTGCACAGCAGATGCACATATATGCAAATATATGTATATAAATCTCTTCCACTTTTAACAGGCATTATTATTTTTGGAAGAGCTAAACGTACATCAACATTTGAAATAAGAAACTTGAATATTTTTTGAAAGATTTCAGCAAGAAAAATTTTAGTCTTTGATGGTACTACTGTTTCCCATAATGGGCTGTAACGCTGCAGCAGCTGAAGCCAAACCTTTGGCTGCCCCGATGAGCTAAGGTCCTGATGGCCACCTTGTTTCTAGCTGGCTTCTGAGAAACAGCTCAGAGCCAAAGGAACCCAGCAGTGCAAATCTAAGTGAAAAATAGTTGAGTAAACTAATTCAGCCAAAGGCACTGCTAATATTTTTGCTGGTTTTAAGGTTTATGAAAATTTAACCCTCCATATGCTGAATGTGAGCTGTGTGCCCTAGAAGGAACGAAAGCCAACTGCCTCCTTGACTGCTTGAATGGGCTGAGGTCAAGAGGAAATAGGTTGAAAGTGCTAATTAGAACACAACAAGATACTGCATCCAATGCTGGGCTCCACAATCCAAGGAAGAGGTAGCTGAACTGGAGCAAACTCAACAGAGGCTCACAGGAACATGTGACTTGTGAGGATAAGTTGAGGGACAGAAGATGTGCAGCCTGGAGAGATGGCTTTGAGGACACCCAACAGCATCCTCCCATAACTATGGTGATGTGATCAAGATGACAGAGTCAGACTTTTTGTAGAGGTGCATAGCAGGAGAATGGAACAAGGGTCCAGGATGAATGTAAAGAAAAGCTTTTACTCCATGAGGACAGTCCAACAGAGAAGCATGATGTCCAGGGAAGTTAGGCAGTCTCCATGCTTGGAAATCAGGAAGATCCAGTTAGATCAAGCCCTGAGCCACTTGACCTGACATCAAAACTGTCTCTGTCTTGAGCAGGAGGCTGCTAGACACCCTCTATGGTCCTACTTCTGATTACCAGTTACATAGACCTGGATTTTTTTTCCCAACTCACCTGTTAACTGCGTTTAAATGGAAATTCAAGGACCTCTTGGATCTTGGAAGCTGTAAAGACCACTAGGTCCTGTGTTCATTAATGGTGGTGTTCACTGGAAGCTCTCTGAGATCCCCCATGTAAAGTGATAGTTTAAGACTTTTTAACAACTTGACAGACACGTGGTATTTTTTATCTCTGACTGCTAAAGGCACACAAAGTTGAAAACAGTTCATACCCCTAAAGACATATGAAGTTAACTTGGAAGTAAATACATCATACCCAGCAGTTTAATACAGAGCTTTGGTCTGAAAGCTGAGCTTGAAGCAAATATATGAATTTCTGAACTGAATACTGTTAGTATTTGTGGGATTTTATATGAGGGTATGGTTCCTGGCAGATAGTCTATCTGAATGATCTCCTAGTTCTTTAATCTGAAAGCATGAAGCTGATGCTAGAGCATGAAAACCAGCTACCTTCTTCTAAGATACACTGTATGTCTAAGAGGAAAAGTGAAGAGGGCTTTCAAGTTGGGTTTTTTTTTGACATGCATCAGTTCCTAAGATGGATCCACACTTTAAACCATGGCTTTTTGAAAACTGTGGAAATTCGCTACTTAATTAGCTCTGGAACTTTTCCTTTCAGAGGTGAAAAGTTGTATGTTATTTGTACTCCAGTGATTTTTTTCATAGCTGTCCATATAAAGCTACTAAAGTCTTGATTTAGAAATCATCAGCATAAATATGTTTCTAGGCTAATTCAATTGGCTGCAATCGACATTATTTCCCACATGCTGAATCCATAGACAGTGTTCAGCCTAAACAATAAAAAAGCAATTACTAGATAAAGCATTAGACAGCAAGGAAATTAATTTGTTTAAGAAAAGATTTAGAGGAACTGGAGTCAAACTTGCTGTTTATTATCTTTATGCTTCAATTTTCTGGCTGTAAATTGAGGGTCATAGCAATATCTACTTTCCTATATATTTGGTTTTTGGTCTGACAAGTTTGTCATCTAAATAACAAAGAGAAAGAGCCCTTAAACATATGCATGTACAAAATATGTGAAAAATGCTGTCGCTGGATTGGTAGATTATACTGTGATCATCAATGCAAATAATCAAATAACATCTGAGCTGAACACTACCATCTAATTCCGCAGCTGGGCTTATTTCTCATAATTGTTTAATATCACATAGACATGCAGCCCACTGGGAGTATGTTTGGAGGTTCAGTCTTTAAAACTGCTGCAGTCACGGAAAATTACACATCAAGCAATTTTCTCACTTGCTAGCTGAATGAAACTTTTGCATAGTTGCAGTATTAAAGAGAAAGAAGATATTTCTGTTGAGGAGTTTGAATAATAAGGTTATTTCCTAATTGATATATTTAAATTGATGAAGATTTTAAAATTCAGCTACCTATGTGTATATGAAAATCATATAAACTCAGTAGATGAACATTTCATCATCTTCTTGAAGTAGAAATTTATAAGTTGTTAACTGGTTTATTACAGTTTCTTAGAGAAAGGATTTTGAATACTCCAGTACAATTTTTTATGTTAGCTACTTGTCATCACCAGCCCAGGATTAGACATGCAGATTGAATTTTCAATTAAAGTTATTCTGTCTTTCAAAAACATCCTTGTCTGCAGTCAAAAACTATGAATACAAAGGTTTCTCAAGAGTCAGTGATTTTCACTATCAAATCCTTTTTTTCGTATAGCTGAAATAAACAGAATTATATCAACGGTGATAAAAAAGGCAGTGAAATTTTAAATCCTTTAATTTGATTCTGAGCTCAGGATAAAAAAGTGGTATTAATAGAAGTTATTTCCTTTACACCTATCAATTTACTGTTATTTATGTGCAGAGGAAAAATGCCTATATTTTAAAAGGAATTTGATGCTCACACAAAGCTTCTAATGACAGCTTTGGAGGCTGAACTCTTACATAGCCAGAGAGAATGAGCAACAGCTGCATAAAACTTGCAATACTGCCCTCCTGGGATACTGCTGGCACTCATTTGACAAAAGGGAAAACAGTTTTCAAAGCCTATGATCAGAAGGTATTTGCTATAAGATATAGGTGTCTGAAAGGGAGCTTGGTTCTATGTTCCATTTTGGACATAAGACACTGCTTCTGACAGCCTTTGAGGCTGTGAATGTTCCCAAGGAAGGAGGAGACAAGTAAATATCTTTGTGCTATACCTTGTCTCCCTGTATATGTATCAGGTGTTGATCAGATCTTAAGGACAAGCACATGTAAAACAATTACTTGTTATGTTGCATTTCAGTATTTTAAAATTCATAAACAAATATTACATGCTAAATGCTAGTCTCTGAAGAGCATCTCACATATTGTGCATATAAAGAGACTTGAAAACAAAGGCAGAGTGATACAGAGACTAGATTGCTCTGAAAATTTTTGAAAAGTTTTGGGTTTTTTCCTTATAAAGCAAGATGATAGGATAACTGAAAATGTTCAAAAAGTATTACCTCTGAGACGAGTCTAGGTGTGAGTTGTGTTCAGAGGCTATGACTGACTTAGACATACCTTCTCAAAGTCTGAGGCATTATTCTGGGACTAAGTGTGTATGTATCTATATCTACTTATAAAAACCTATGCACTATAAATCTACCAGAAGACATCTTAAATGTCTTCCCCGCCCTTTGTATAATAACGTACCTTATGTCTAAAAATACTTCATGTCACATTTTATTTTCAGACAGGATCAAAATGTCAAATCTACAAACAGTTTTAGTACAGATACTATTGTGTCTCTTAAATTAAAATAATGCAAAGGTCTCTGAATAAATTAGCACAGTTGCCATGGAAACATAGTGGGCAAGAAATATTTATAGTTGCTGCAAGTAATAATTTTGCAGTTTAATGCTTTAAAATGTCAAGCAACACAATCTCTAAAACAAAATAATTTTTTGTGAGTTTGTATATTCACAAATTTCTGTTAAGATATATTTGCATCTCTTGCCTCCAGAAAATATTAAAAATCATAAACCCTTACAAAAAAATCAAGCTCCAATATATACTGTGATTGGCAAAAAGCATTTTTCAGCTGTAAAGACAAATAATACCTTGTCAGACTTAGGTGTGCTATTTTATATAAGGAATCATTAGAGTCAACAACTGGAGATTTTTCAAAGCTAATTAAGCTTAGAATCTTTTTTAAATCTCTAAGCTCTAGCAGTAATTGCAACTACAAAAATTGTACATGCCTTATTCATAAATGCAAGATTGCAAGTATCTGATATTCTTATTAAAACAAGTGTTATTCCTGATTTGTTAATTGAAATAGTACTTTATAAGAACATACAGAGAAGCACTGGTAAATTATCTAGGTATATATTGATTACTAGAGGTCTGAAGATTTCCTTATACATTCTATATCCATTCTCAGCTAAAGCCAGTAATCTTCCCAGGAAAAAAACACATTTAGCTTCATCATATTGGTACGTTGGTATAAACACTAAGCTTCATAACAAGGACTGACTAGGTCTTCCTTTGTCATTGGGACTACCCATCCACAGCATTTGAAAATGCTTTTTTATAGTTCTGCATTCTCTTAGCAGCTATGTAGAAAGAATTCTGCGTAGTATCAGGAACTGTGCATGGTTGTGAAGTGATGCACAAGCACATGGGAGGAAGGGAAAAGTGAGCATTTAGGAGGGAGAAGGCAGCACAGTGCCATACTCAAGTGCCCTTAAAAGATGCTCTTAGAAGATGCTGGGAACAGAATCAGTCTTGAGATCTAAGTACGAATAGCAATGCTTCTGGCATTCATCCCCCAGATCTGTCTCACAAACACTTTGTGACATGCTGTACCCATCTCTGGTGGAATGCTTCCTCTTCTCATCATACCTAGCTTTATTTGATTATAAGTATTTCATAACACTGGAAGAAAACATCAGTATCCTTGACTATCCAGCTTTCAGAAAGTGTGTGCTGCTCTAAGTCTCAGGAACAGAGATGGGCACTACGATAGCTGGTATTTAAGACTTGATGGACCTTACAATCTGAATGAAGGTGCAGCTGGTAGCCACCTAAACAATGTAAAGAAGTTGAAGGCTCTCTCCTTCCCTTCTCACTACTGGCATTAAGGAAGAAATATTCTCATATACTTCAAAGTAACACAGAGGGATGCAAAAATTAAAATATTTCCTTAAATTAAAAATTGAGATCCTAACTCATATACCACATCAGCACAGTCTATTAGGTAGAAATGTTTTTAAACTCAGACTTATTTAAGCATTTGGGGAACTGCTCTGCAAGTTCTGCACATCTCTAGAAATGGTCACCTTCGCACAAATGCAGTTATCTCTAAGAAAATCAGGAGGTCAAGAAAATAGAGAGGAAGACCTACAAAATAAGACCAAATAGTTTTGACTGAATTCCTTGAATGAGAAAGATTCCCTTTTAAAGCTAGAGGAATTCTTTCTGTATAGTTCTTCTATCTGAATAATTCTGCAAGAGCATAATTAGTCTCACTTGTCATAAATTTTGTGAAAGAACAGAAATAATCCAGGCATTCGCTTCTAAAGAACACTTAATCATTTTCAGAATTTTACACTTCAGTAACTGCAAAATGCTGTCAATTGTAACAGCAAATCAGTTCTTAGCAAGGCAAAGTATTATATACATTATTATTGAATAGACCCATATGCATTTAAGTCAGGCCACACCTTCTAAAAGTTCATCTCCTCCCATTCCACACTCACTGCAGATCCTGAAGTATTAAGAACATTATTCAGAAACAGAGGCAAAACTCACGGAATAGCAGGAAGAAGGGCTCAGGTTTTCTCCTCTCAGGAAAACCTGAGAGGACTGAGGCCTATGATTTTGCAATCACACCCAACAGCAGCTGCTGTCTTCTCTGTTTATCAAATTGGAAATGATAATTTCATGATTTATATAACATTCAGTGAGAAAAATGAAGATGATATTTCTGCTTGCATACTGAAAGTGGAATTTCTAGGTGCTAAGTTTGTAAATAACAGGAAGGCTTCATGCTAAAAAAAAAGATTTCTTGATGATTAACTATGTGCAGAAGACGTTTCCTTATTTTGGCATATTCTTTATCTCAAATATTATTGGTTTTTTCTTTCGTTTCTCTATCAGGGAATCAGTTGTCTCCCTATATTTTTGAATATGTGCCTGTAGGACAACTTCTTTTGCTTTTTCAGTTTAAATAACATACCTAACTAAAGTTTTCTATGAATAAACAGATCTTGTCAGCATTTTGCAGGATTGTTAACTTCTGTTGTTTTCTCATAATGAAACACATTGGAATTTTAATTTTCACTGCCATACACCATATTCTTAAAGAATTATATTGGGGTTTTTTTTGTTTAAATGGGTAAAATTATTCTAATGTGTGTGTAATAGATACCTTAATGTGCTACATGTCAGCACTATATTTAAGGTATACAGCATCACTGGTGATTCAGTGAACTGGGACATTTTTTATTGCAGCAGTAAAATGAGAAATAATGTGTGTTCAAAGAACATCAAAGATATTTTCAAAAAATAAATTGCATATTAAGTAATGTACTGTGAAGCAAAGGATAGAAGAGAAAGCATGTAGCATTGCTTCTGATCTTCCAAAGAATCTGGATTAGGAAACACTGTCTCATACTTACATGTCAGCCTCCAGCAGGATGCAGCTTGACCTGAGGTTGACTCCAGAGTCACAAGCTAAAAGGAACGGTTATGCAACAGAGAGTGGCTAAAATTAACCATGCGAAACCCCAGAAGACTGGGGTGAGGGTACCCAGAAACCATGTAACTGTAAGGAATAATAGTTGCTTCTTTCACTGAAAGAAAAGACTTGCATTATTTCAGTGTCCATCTTTATTGAGCTTAGAGACTATTGTGTTTCAGTTTCTAGGCATAATTTTCTATTTGCCAGCTCATTTATTGCAAAATAAAATACTCTTCCTGTTAGATAGAAGCTGTTTAGTGAATGCCCCGGAGCCGTGCATCAATATTAAAGAAAGACAGAGAGAAGGAGGAATAAAAATACATAAAAAATAAAGCCCACCTTCTTCTTTGAAAGTTTCAACTTTTATTATCTCTATTCCGCTCTAGTATTTCTTCAGCGAGAGAAGTAGAATTCTTCTGTAAGAGAGAACACTCAGAAACTCATGGCCAGACACAGATGGGGGGATGACCAGATCCTCCTTTTCATATTTTTTCCCTTTCTCTGGACCACTGCAAAATTACCTGCAGGTCGAGTAGGGCAGAGTTATTGCACCACTTAGGAAGGGAGAGTTACTCCCCAAAAAAATCATCTTTGTCCAGAATCAAGACTCTGAAAATTTCCAGTAGCTGGTTTGGAGGCCCATAGCATCTACTGAGAGCCCCTCTGAGTTCTTCCAGGATGACAGAAGGACAGAGATCATCCAAGATGGCTCCTTTGAAACCTGTGCTGCCATGTCAATGAGTAGTTTAGGAAAAATAGCAGTTTTTGATTACCCACCAAATAGCTCTTTTCTTCTGAGCAACCTGAGATTCACGACATGTTTATGCAGATACTACACTCCCACAACCAGTAGCTGTGGCTTCTGGACTGAAACCTATATTTCCAGTTTTGTCCTCAGAAAATGAGGCATTCAGCCTAGCATGTTACATTAATAGTATGGACTAATCAGAAAAATCTGAAAGGCAGAAAAATAAAATTCTACAAATAAAAACAGCTCTTTGTGTGGTCCAAGGACTATGTTATATATATAAAAAAAATACTATGATGTCAGAAAATAGTAGCTCAGATTTATGTTAGAAAATAAGCCTAACCAGTAATAGATCTAAGGGAAGGAAAGACCGCTCAGTCCACTGTTACTTTTAGATGCCATTGCAGGAAGGAAAAGCAACAAGATTTAGCAAAGTTTATTATGATTACAGACATCATGCCTTACTTTTGGAGCCAGATTTCACACCCCCGCTTTGGCCCTGAGACCTGTTCTGAGAGTTCTGGAGCTTTGCTGGGAAAGTAAAAAGCCTTATGGAAAGGCGAGGTGAGAAAGATCAAGAGAAACATCAGTGCTATCTGCTTCCATGTGGTCTTGAATATCTCTTGGAATATGAGGCTTGTGTTATTTCAGCCAGATCTCCCTCACCTCTCCTTTCTTTTCACCATAAATTTATTTTCTTTCTTTTTTTCCTCTTCCACCTTCAATTTAATAAAAGTCATGCTTATCAAAGCAAGTCGTTATCTTTTGCACACTTCTCTGCACCAGTGATCAGAGAGACTAACAAAAATAAAGTTTAAAAGAGTTCATGGCTAGTACAGGTCTCAACTGACAAAATCTGTTATGTAGAAAGATAATGCCTTCAAGTAAGGCAGATGCAGAACTCTACAACACAGTACAGCAGAGCCCCTTAATGGAGCACAGGAGGCAGAAACTGCAACTACAAATAGTCGATCCCCAACTCCCTCATCTGTGGAAACCTTACTGCAGTAAAATTAATGCTGATACTTCACTGCAGCAAACAGCTACTCTGTAGGGTTTGCTTTTCTCCAGAACTCGAGTTGCAAGTGACTCAGCTTTAGAAAAATAAACTGTTTTCTGTCTCTTCAGTACTTTTGTCTGTATTGAATGCTCTTACAGGTTGTTGTTGACTCTGATGATAAGAGAGAGCACACATATTTCAGCTGATTTTAGCTTTTTGGTTTTCTCTCTCAGACAAAAGCAGAGTTACTATTTTCAGGGTCACAAACAAGTCTTTCGGACAGTACTAAAAACTATGGAGAGAAGGAAACAATCCTAAAATGGAAAGCTTAATTATTCACAATTCAAATGTTTAACTATATTTCTGGTTAGTGGTTTTTTGTTGGTTTGGTTTGGTTTGGTTTTGGGTTGGTTTTTTTTTGTTTGTTTTATTTTTGGGGGGTTTTTTGGGTTTTTTTTGGTTGTTGTTGTTGTTGGTTGGTTTTTTTTTTCTGGTTTGTTTGTTTTTGTGGGTTTTTAAAAATTTTGGTTCTTTCTAAGAAGTCTGAAAGATTTGTAATGGTCATTATCTGACAAGACACTTTTAAATCCTGTATCTATAGTCAGGGTTTCAGATCTTTAATGTTGTAGATTAGAGAATTCAAAGAGACTGTTGTGTGAAATAAAAATACTTCCTGGAAAATGAATATGATGCAGGGATATTAGTAAGCTGAAATTCATAAAATTCCTCTCAGCAAGACTTTTGGGGCTTGAGAATTATTAATTTACAGAAGTTCTGATAGCATATTAATGTTTTGTATATAATACAGAGCACACCGCAAACTCAAGGAATATGGAGATTATAAAGGCAGATGAGAACGGTTTCAGTGACATAATCTACAATACAATTAGAAAATAGGTTTTAACATAAGCATATAAAGAATTTAAGCATATAAAGAATTTCAGTATATTCTTTTCCTTTTCCCTGAATAATGACTACAGCTAAAACTTTTCAAGCTCTCCATTTTAAGCTTCCAAGCATACCTCAGAAAGAAATAGAAGACTAGTTCAGATGAAATCATGACCAGTTTTTATGCTGCAAGGTAACAGATGGTATGAACTTTTTGTTCTAGGTCAATAGCAGACTTATTATACAGCTGTCTGTCTAGGAGTGCTAACTAGAATATCATAGATGAAAAGAAAAGCTACTGAGGCCACAACAGCACAGTAGAATGCCCAGAAGTACCATCTATAAAGAGAAAACACCAAGAGTTTCCTTCCATTGACTGAGATTTCCATGTCAGTTCTAGAGATAAGAGACAGGACTACGCAACATTTTGCAGGAAGGAAAACACTGAGTTGAAGAGTCTTTAGAGATGCATTTTGTGAGAAACTCTCTAATTCACACCACCTTTGTCCTTCCTAATATTGTCCTTGCTTGGAACGTCAAAACGAATATACATTGGCATTTATGACAGATATTGGGTAACAATAAAGGGATAACATGACATGATGTCTATTGTAATAAGAGCCTGAACACAGAGAGGTAGGAAGTCCCTTGCAACCAAGTGTCTGTATAGATATGTATGCACTCAAGTCAGGGCTTTTTTCCTCATCTACTAAAAGGCTGACTTTTATGTTCAATTCAAAGGATGAAATCTAAGAGGTGGAAAATGAAGAAGCATATTTTTAAAATGGTTTTTCTCACTTAATGCATATTTATGTCAAAAGAAATGTCTGAGTATACTCAGCAAATACTACACACATTCCTGTTTAGAAAAGGAGTCTCAGTGAAGCATGTCATTAAAGATTAATATTAAACAGAAATTATTAGTAAACATTTTAATTTCCTGATCCCTTTAGGAAAACAGTCACACATTTCTTCAAAGATAAATGTTCATGCTTCTTATTTCTTTATGATGTATTTTCTGGTTTTTGTGATTATAAAACACTGGTAAACGTTTATTCAAATTTTTTTTTCTTTTATCTAGGTATAATACTGTAGTGCTGAAATATGCAGACAGCTTCTGAAAAATATTGCTTTGCAAAAAAAAAAATGTTATTTTTCTTTGAGCTCAGAATGAAAATATAACTGTAAGGATATTACTTCACAATAATATAAGAAAAGTTTGTTAGGGAATTTTATAAACTTGTGTGATTAATAGAAAATATTTGATAAAGCGCACTTTTGTACTCTATTACAGAGACATATTTTTTGACTGGAAATCTGCCTTTTTTATTTTTCATGCCTTCTTCCATCACTGTCATGATTTTGCAAGGCAGTGAAGCTCAGAGTTTGCAATCTGAACAATTACCAGTTTTAAATGGTTTGGGGAAAAAATGCAGTACAGGATCCAAACAATTTCTTTTTGCTGTATGGCTGATGATATGTCTGTGTACATATACACATCTGTGTACGTGGGTGGTGGGTGTGACTGTAGCATTTGAGCTGACAACTTCCCCTATAAAGTTAAAGATGTCTGGCATTCTTTTAAATTGCTTATGACTGGGCCAAAACTGAAATGTTTGGACTGAAATTTTCCACAGTAGGTTTATGCATCAGACAGAATTTTATTCAAAACATTCAGACAAAATAGTTCATCTATTTCAGAGAATGAGATTAGGCAAAGTATGTTGTTTTACCAGTTTTAAAGAACATTAGAGAACAGTGTCTCATAAAAGCTGGAACAGAACCCAGAAGCTGTTAGTTGTGCCATTTCTTTGGCAGCAAGTAGCAGAAAAACCAGCTGCTGAGTGAATTTCTTTGCTTTCTGATCTACATAGAGGAGAGTGGGATATTTTTGTTACCACACCAGAACTGATGGTACTGCAGGTTAGGTTTACAAATGTTGCAGTTGTGCCCCACAATTATCACATTTGAATTTAAATACAAGTTAATGTATTCATAGTCTCCATGCAGTCCCAGTAACTTGACTAGGCCCAGGATTTTATTTCTGTTACATATCAGACAATTGTTCAGAATTAATTCCTATAATATGAAATTAATTAATATCTCAAGTAGAGAAATATGAGTTTAAATACATTTGAGGCATTTTCTGCATCCTAATATTGCTCATAGATTCATAAAAATCATTAAATGGTTTGGGTTGGAAGTGACCTTAAAGCTCATCTTGTTCCAGCCCCTCTACTTTGGGCCAGGACACCTTCCACTAGACCATGTTGATCAAAGCTCCATCCAACCTGACCTTGAACACTTCCAGGGATGGGGCATCCACCACTTCTCTGGGCAACCTGTTGCAGTGTTTCACCACCTTTACAGTAAACAATTTCTTCCTAAAATCTAATCTAAACCTACCCTCTTTTAGTTTAAAGCCATTCTCTCTTCTCCTATTGCTTTACGCCCTTGTAAAAATTCTCTCACCATGCTTTTTTTTCTTTTCTCTTTACCAACATTCCCATCTCAGAAGTCTCACTAAGTCCAGTCAAAACCCAGAAGTAAATGGCTGTGGGAGAGAGGTTGCTCATCTTTCAGGTGTGAGAAATGATTATTCCCTTCCAGATGTGTTTGCATCAGTCAACACTAGTAAAACTGGAGCTGGCTTCTGGTTGACAAATTCATACCTAACTCACAACACAGACACTGAAACTTGACAGAAACCATCTGCAGTGCTGCCTCTGTTTTCAAAATGTTGTGTCCTAATTAAACACAAGATCCGTTACAGGTTTTGTTGAGCAATCTGTTAATTACCAAAAAGTAGGTGTACCTCTGTTTCAGAACATACTCCTCCTTTCAATAGCTCTCCCTCCAGCCAGGTGAGTCAGCAGCACCCAGTTAAGCCACACATATATCGTAGAATCCCAGAACTATAAAGTAGTTTGGATTGGAAGGGACTTTTAAAGGCCATCTAGTCCAACACCTGTTGCAATGAGCAGTGATGTCTCCAGCTAGATCTCAATGCTCAGAGCTCCATCCAGCCTGACCTTGAATGTTTCCAGGGATGGAACATTTGCCACCTCTCTGGAAAATCTGTTCCAGGGTTTTACCACACTTACAAAAATTTTCTTCCTGATATCTAGTCTAAATCTACACTCCTTTTGTTTAAAACCATTACCCCTTGTCCTATTGTGACATGTTCTGTTATAAAGTTTGTCACCATATTTCTTATAAGTACTGTTTAATTACTGAATGGCTAAAATGAGATCTCCCTGGAACCTTCCCTACTCCAGACTGAAGAACCCCAACTCAGCCATTTCTCACAGCAGAAGTGTTCCATCCGTCTTATCATCTTGGAGAACTTACTCTGGACTTGCTCCAGCAGGTCGATGTCCTTCCTTTGCTGGGGACACCAGAGCTGGGACACAGCACTCCAGGTGGGGTGTCATAGGAACAGGGTAGAGAGGCAGAACCACCTCTCTCACCCTGCTGCCCATGCTACTTTCGATGCAGCCCAGGAAAACAAAGTATCTTAGCACCTTACGAGGCAGGTATGATTTCACTGGGAAGCATTTGAATACCAAGATAATAGGCACTATAAAAGGTTATCAGCCAAACTCTCATGATTGGTATTTGCAAGTGCCATAGTAAGCCTTCTAGTGTTTACATTTTTATCTTGTCTTAAAGGCTGCTTCCTTTGAACTAAAAATATAATTAGTGGCTAATAAAAGAGCATATTAGATTATTCACAGTGTAAATTCATATGGTACAAATTAACTAAGATGTGTCAGCTGAGGTTCAGGCTTGAGTTTAATGTGATAGTGAGGGAATTTGCAGACGACATCAAAAGAAGTTCTGATGGTATCAAAATAACTGAAAATTCATAAGCAAATCTTGTAAATTCTTTTTCTCTATATACAGTTAGTTTAAAATTCAGATGAAAAGATAATTAAGATAATGTATCTAAATACAGATGATATCTATGACTAGAAGCAGAACCAGTGATTTTTTTTTATATGTTACTCAGATTGCGTAATTGGATTCAAACTCTTTTCTATTATATTTATTATATTTGATATATTCCATATGTATCACAAGTCTTTTCCCATTGAGTTTCTATTCATTGACATTATGAATGGCTTTGTATCTTTTAATAAGATTGCTGTTAAAATATAGCTTAGGATTTGTGCAGAATTATCCCTATCTGAGACCTATATTCAATCAGGTCATTCATTCAAGTTTGTTTGTACCAGACACGCAGTGGAGTCATCATCCCTGGAGGTGTTCAAGAAACAACTGGACATGGCACTCAGTGCTGTGGTTTAGTTGACATGATGGTATTCAGGCAAAGGTTGGACTCAACGATCTTAGAGGTTTTTTCCAACCTAATTGATTCTGTGATTCTGTGAAAGACAAATACCATTGAAATTATACAGGAGCAGACTATCTATTTACAACAGAGAAGACAATGACCCTCACTAACCACCACCCTTCTCATGCCACAGTTGGAAATTCATAGAACTTTATAGGCACATGGTACTTGAGAATCCAACCTGTCAAGTGTGAGGGCTGTGCAGGATCTCAGGGTTATAACATACGTTGTCCTGATCTTTAATCATCTACCAGGATCCTGCAACACCTGAAAACTGAATATTTTTATTGTTGAGTGGAAGGCAGCAAACTGTGCCACACAGAAATTACTGGCAACATCAGAATAGAGAGAAGACAAGCCATGAAGAAGAGTAGTTCTGTAGAAAACTGTCACAGAAAAAGAAATTGAGGACTATGGTTGAGTGAGGAAAAGGAGAGATTAAGTTTTCTGTGTTAGCAGTCATCTGCATGTACCTATGTCCGCCTCTGGGTACAATTAATTGGAAGACCAGAATTTATTTGGCTTCTTTTGAGACATAGAACTAGCATTATCAGAATTGTACATGATAGATGCAATAAAATTCATTTTTGTCAAGTGTAAAATACTATTTTTTGCTCTATTCCAGTGAACACTTCTGAAAGGACCTAAAGGTGATGCTGACTTAAAATGCTGACTTAAAAAACACCTAAGAGCTGTAGCATAGACAATTCTGACATGGATTCACCTTAACATCTCACTTAGCAGTGTGAGACTTAGTTACATGTCCAAAAACATCTCACTTAGCAGTGACCCAGGGCTGGGCTAATTTGGCATGAAAGCCAAAAACTCAGAGAAAATTAGAGAATGCAGTAAGGTATCTCTAAACCAATCTACAACCTAACTATGTCTCAAACACTGTAGCATTTTTCCCTAATTAGGTCAGCATCCCACAGCATGTGAAGTGCAGCTCTTACCCTGACTCGTTGAACTTCAGCGACCTGCTTCAAATCAACAGAGGCCTTTTATCTACTCATGCCTTTTATCAGCTAAACAACTTAGACTGCATTTTCAAACAGTTCATCTTTCTACATTTCATTTTTAGAATTCGAAAAAGCTCAGATTGCTGTCTTCTCCTGTCTTTCAGCTAACCAGAAATTAGGGACTGAAGAAGTGACTGTGCTATAACTAAGCCACTATTGAGCTTTTGTCTTCTTTTACTCCAGATCCTCAGGTACTCTAAATGTTCTACCCCAGGAAGCTTGACAGCCTGTCCTGATTTAGGTATAGGCAAGAAATGGGATCCACTTGACCAAGTGAGTAACAGCTTTTTTGTCAAGAAGGTTTACATCTGGTTGATGAGGCCTTTCACTGTGGCATGCTGGAACCTGGTAACAGCATCCTGTAAATAGGTGAGTGAACAGACATCAGAGGAAGTAAAGACATGAGGCAGGATAATGGAAGATACAGATCCCTTAGGATAAACAAGATGGGTCAAAATGGGACTGACCCCAATGGATAAGGTAACAAAGGGTATGGGTTAACGTTTACATGAAAGAGCACCTCAAAGATATGGAGCTGCATGATGAGAAATAGGAACTGGCCCTATCCATGCCTCTTCTGGTTACCTTGTGTTTTATACTGTAAGATCTTTATCTCAGGCTTTTGAAGCTATATCAAGGCAGTGTTCATCTACAGCCCACAGTGAAAAGTTATACACAGTAAGATATAAAGTAAATTATCACAGGTGTGCTTCTGATGGTGATGTCATTATCCCAGCATCAAAACTCCATGTTATAATCATGAGGTGTTTGGAATTGCATTCTGACATAGTATAAAAATATCAGATTGCAGAAATGTGCCTTAAAATATATAGCCCTTTTATTTTCTTTGTGTTTCTGCTGCACAAGTCACTTTGTAACCTGGGTGTGAGCAGAATTGGATCCATTTACTCTTTACCTCTTACTGCCATTTTTACCCTTGATTTTTTCCCCCTTCAGAGAGCTTTAGTTAACAACTTAATCCAGCAGGTTTTAGTTTGTGAGACAGACCTCTTGAGGAATGGTGAACAAATAAACCGTTTATATAAAAAGAGAGATTATTGCCATAAGCTTAAATTTTTACTGCATAATAGTCCCTTTTCTTCAATGAAGCAAGTAAAAAATTTTATAAACGGAAATATGTTTTAATTTGGTACCTTTATTAGTACTTTTCTTAATAGCATTTACAATCTTAAAGAAAGACAATATAAGATTCTCTACTATTATTACTGCTGCTACAGCTAATAATATTATATTGGATGTCATTCTTTCCTGAATCCATAAATCAGGATTTGAATTGGAAGTTCTCTATTGATTTCAGAGCTACTTGTGATTTCTATTAGCTGGGGGACTGTCCCTAAACTTCACAATCAGTTCCCAGTGCTTCACTCATTGCTCATTAGTAGAATACTTAGCACTGAAGTCAGCAGGACCACTCAGAGGATATAAAAACTGTGGAGTTTGTTTCTCATCATGTTGTCGTTGATCACAATAGGCAAAACAATCTTCTGTCGTGCCTTTACCCTTAGAAAAGTGCCTGTGACTTGACACCAAGTGCTGAACATAAAGTATGTCTGCTGTTTGTTTTTGAAGTCAGATATAATGTCTACTGCTTGTATTTTAATAAAGATAGTATACATGCTGAATTAGCCAACTATTTCATATTAGAACGATACTGTTATCATAATGCTGCATTACAATGCCTTTGATTCTCCTGTCACTCACACAAACAGACAGCTAATGAATTAAATAGAATGACACCACTTTATCCTAAGTATACCTAAAAATAAAGTCATGCTACATGAACATAAAGTGTCAAGATTTATCACAAATTTTAGTAACGATGGCATCTTTTCCTTGTGTTAAAGTGAAAAGACACAGAATGTTTTTATATTGATCTTAGAAAATGCAAGCAAATTATCCATAGACAAGTACAAGATAAGTGTACAAGAAAGCAAGACGGGAAAAAAAAGAGGTTTTTCTAAAACTGTTAAATAATGTTTTATCTCTCCCACAAATGAGCTGACACAAAATTTCTCACTGTGCTTAAACTTAGATCAATGTGAGACCAGATTCATAACAGAGAATGAAAACATATTGTTTTTAAAATTTAAAGATTTTTGACACAATGGCCTTTTCATGGAAAGATTTAAGATTTTTTAAATTACACATACTCTCCAGAAATTGAGTGTTAATACAGTGAGAGCATTTTTGTGTTGCAGATGACCAGCATGTACAATTCTGCCTGTCATTATGAAGTGTTTTCCTCAAGACTTAACTGATGTGAAACTCTATTAAACTCACCTACTTTCTACTGAATTAATTGAAACGGTGGAAAAAACAGCACAACACTGAAAAAAGCCAGAAAAAAGTTCCTTTCTAAGGATGTGAGAACTCTGACTCACGGCCACAAATTGTACAGTCAAAGTGTCTGGGTCAGAAAACACATACATGTCAATAATCTCATTGTGAGCTATCTCAGAAGACTCTGTGTGTGCTTAAAGCTACAGAGGTACATGCACTACAGGTGCAGCCTGGGGAACAAGCTGCAGCCTCATCCTTGAAGTGTTTTCTGAACTAAGTATAGATTTAGGGAACTACACGCAGAAATAAATACTACTGGTTCATTACTCTTACTATTTAAGACAAAATTTAAGCCAATTTAATCATTTTTTTTTTGATAGAATGTACTAACCTTAAAGCTATGAGTTTAGGCCAGTCTTGGATCCTTTTTACACTTGCAAGTTGACTGTAACACGCAAAGCATGCTGGCCAAGGGATGCAAGTCTTCCTGAAGAACTTGAATGACACTGGCTCCTTCCCTTCTCCCAGAAAAAAATTTTACTGTTCAGCAGTCAGCAACTGTGCTCAAGTGCAAGAATGTCTATTCCTTTGTGCATATTCTTTCTTGTCACTGACCTTGATAAGCTCTTAATTTGCACAGTACTTTCTAGAAGAGCTTCTCTGCTAATTGTGTAGGAAATGTTTTCACTTCTAAGTATTTATTTTCCTACCTTTCTATTTCACTGACGATTCTTTATTTCTCTATTATGGAAAAAGATGAATTAAAGTTTCTTAGCTGCCTTCTCCACCATGGCTCATTATGTCTTTCCTCTTTTCTGAATTAAACACTGTTCTTTCAGTCTGTACTGCTACAAGAGTCTTCCCATGCCTCTGTTCTTCTCATGATTATATGGCAGAATGAAAGCCAGTGGTCTGAATGTGTCCCTCGGGGTGATCAGCCCAAGGGATCAGCATTAACTAAGGAGAAGAAATAATGAACTGAGACAGAGGGATGTACATTTAAAATAAGTTTTATATTTCCGTCTCTTTTCTATTTTTTTTAATCTTAGATTATAAATACAATTGCACTATAATAAAACTAAGAAAAACTAATGTGTTTTTAAACTGATAAAGACCCTGCCTAAGGCAACATCGAAGTTCTTAAATTGAATAAGTGCTTTGGGCTATAAAAATATTTATTCATGCATTTAACTCAACAAGACATTCTCTAGCACTTTACAACAGAAACAAAATGAGACAGTCTATTGTGATTACTTCGTATGTGGCTTTAAACCTGAACATGATAAGTGTTAAGACTGGTTATTTTTACTGAGTGACTAAAAATTCAATATTTAAAAACAGTAATTAAAAATCCTTCCATTTTAAGCATAAAATAAAATGTCAAACTTTCAAATACCTCATAGGTGTACTGTATAAACATGCAATGTATCCCAAATTTCTCTTTCTGACTAGAATATATGAATATTTGTCATGGTTTAACCCCAGTCTGCAATTAAGCTACATGCAGCTGATCACTCACTTCTGCTTTGTCAAGTTGGAAAGATTAACAGCGAGAAAAATTGTGCGTTGATATAAACACAGTTCAATAGGTAAAGCAAAAGCCACACATGCAAGCAAGGAATTCATTCACCACTTCCCATGGTTGGGCAGCCATCTACAGGAAAACAGGGCTCCAGCACATGTAATGGTGCCTTGGGATGACAAATACCATCACCCTGAGTGTTAGTTTTCCCTCCTTCTTCCCCCAGCTGTAAATGCCAGCTGGAGTTAAACCATGAAAAAAAGCCAGACTTCATTTGCAAGGCCTGGAGTTATTCCCTAAGAGTTCAAAGTTCTTCCATATTGGAAAGACATGCTCAGTCTGCAATGCTTCCTTCCTCTGTTTAGAATGTCGTAGTTTAAAATATGGATAATTACATCCTTTCATCTCTCAAGTTCTCCTAATTTAAGGACTGTGTGGTTAAAATGGATAATTTTGAAATTTGTCAATTTATCCAGCTCAGTTTGTCCAGACAACTCAGGAACAACATTTAGGCATGACCATCTTCTTTCAAAGAAGTGGTTCAGCTCTTTCAGAGCTTTTTTAACTGTTTTTCAAAGCTTAGAGTATCACAGAATTCTACATCACAGAATTCTATCTGTTTCACTTAAATTAAAACATTTTAAGCCTGCTGAGGTGATCAGTCAGCAGCCATTGCCTGAAATCCTAGTTTTATTTTAATAAAGTACTCTCTAATACACATAAAAATGAACTGTGGGTGCCTAGCTAGACACAGATGAAGAAAAGCTTGTCAAACTATGTCATTAGAGACATTAAAGCCAAACATTTCTATCTTGGAAGCAATTCACATGCTTTCTAGAGATGCACACAGGTTCTTGAACTAACTACATTTTTCTTGCTCTTGCATCCATCTCTATTTTTCTTCTATCTCATGACCTATTAACAGAGAATTCTAACTTTCAGATCAGCTAGCTCTCCAAAGTTGTTTTGGGTCCTGCTCCCTCAGTGTCAGCGTTAACAGCTAATTAACTCTGAAGCTTTCTCTCAAAGGGAATCAGTTATTTCCTTCTGAAACAAACCCACTTGGTTGAGGCTGTAGAGATTAATAATCTCCAACAAAAACTGGGTGGTTTTATGTATCCATGTATGGTGTAGATGAGCAGATAAACCTGCACCAGGTTTGGCTCCCCTGACCCTGCTCTGGCTTTGTGCAGTTTAACATTTGCATACTTACTGCTCTCCAATAATGCAACACTTCACCACGCCCCCAAGTCTCTGTGTTTCAAGCTGCCACACTGAAGCATTTGAACAGAAGGGAACATGGGACACTCGTGTCTGTCACAGGCAGAAAGGTCACAGAGGAGTCCCAAGGCAAGAGTGATACAGTGCAGCTGCAATTGTTCAGCTCTAGAGAGAGCCTTCAACAGGACAGGCATAATTGTCCTGTAACAGCCTGTCTGAGAGCCTTCTAGCAGGGTGTGCATGTCAGCAATGTTGGTATAGCATCAGAGATTACCTTTCTTTCTCATTCTCTCTCTTTCGTTCCCTAATTTCCTTAGCTTTTTATTCAAATTTTGCATTAGGATATTATCAGTACTGAAGGTGTTGATTCCTCATTTTGGCTAATCATTGTTACTTTCTCCTTTTTCTCTATTTTACACTCAGCACAAAACTCCCATGGTGCTTCCTAGCTGGAAAATAATAATAGATTTATTTAATTTTAAAAAACTCTTCTGGCTTGCTGCCAGTTTTCTGCATGTTCCAAAGATCTCTTTTTGGCTTTCATTACTGTAATTGAATATCAAAGCCCTCTATGGTCACCTGAGCAAGTGTCCATATTAGAATCTATTTTATTAATTTTTTAATGATTTTCATAACCCAGGAAGACTCTTCTGATGGCTTTTCCAGAAGTGATGACTCATGTCATTTCCTTAAATCCACAGGGCAAATGAGGCTAATCTCTCACATACTTTTTCAAAGGGGTCACAAAATATTATTGTGTATTTTGTTCAACCTATTTTCTATAGGAATTTTAATTTTAGAACAACTTTGTGAAAGTGCTATAATATTGTTTGCTAATCGCTCATGACTTGTGGTCAGTCTTAATGACCAAAATTCACATCAATTAATTCTTACTCAAAGATTTACGTATTTTGAAGCACTAATAAATTCAGCTGCAGATCACTTTTAGAATAATTTTGTGCTATTTATCATTAGTTATCCTTAATGAGTTATGATACAGAAGCCTCTTTTGAAGCTGAACCTCAATACCTACAAAAGACATGTTTTGAAAGAACTGTCTCCTTTTATTAGTGAGAAATAAAAGTTTAGGTCTCTTTTTTCAAAGGTGAGCTTGATCTGGATTCTAATTGCATCCAAAAATCATTATTTAGAAAAAATATGAAAGACTTTAAAATTCAGAGACCATGAACACTGTGATAGAATTGGTTATTTCTTAGATCAGTGTGGTTTTGGATGTTATCTAGTTACAATGACACTAAAGACCGAGTCATACAGTTTTATTTTGATAACTTGTGGGTTCTATATACTAGTTAGGTATTGATACTGATATCAGACAAACTGGATCTTGCAGGTGCAGATTTAACAGTAATAACTGTGGGTATGATTTAGTCAGCCTGATTTTTTAATAAGAAACATGAATTTTCTGCACTTACACGGGATCCATTCATGTCCTCTCTTGAGGACTGCAGCTAAATGAACAAAATCACCTTTTTTTTTTTTTTTTTTTTTTTTTAAATAGGTCCATTATTGGGATATTTGTCTTTAAACTTTCAACTTTTGAAAATAAATTCTTGTTCTCTAAAACCAAACATTTCTGAGATTACAAACAGTTGAAGTGAACAATGAGGAAAGTTTCAGGTGATGTAAAGAGAATTTTAATTCAGGTACATACAGTGTGAGGTAGTCCCAGAAAGGAGCTCTTCTGGATCATACATTAGGGGAGGTGCATTTTGTTATTGGCAGGTCTGACTCCATACTACGCCACAGATTTATACTAAAACATGTTAATATACACACACATATTTAATATCTATTAGTTTTTAAGCATTTTTCCCTGCAGTTACTCTTACAGGGTTAAAAATCCATTCATTTTAGCCCTATGAGTCTATGCACTTCTATGCGCATTTTCCTCTGTGTTGTTGCATATGAAGATGTGACTCTCGGGAGGACTGCAAGTCCTAGAATAAAACACATTTCTAGCTGTTAGCAGAAAAAAATCAATTTTTGTTTCTCTTTTGTGACTACAAATATGAGAAACATTTTAAGACAAAAATTCTAAGGTCTTTTCACAAAGAGAAATTCTATTCTGTTATTCTTATCCTGAAAAAACTGGAAGACTTTTCAAAGCCACCTTTTGCAATTGCACAGAGTAGTCCTGTAAGATAGTGTTGCATTCATAAATCACTTTATTTGACTTATATCATGGCTTATATAAAGTGCAGTAGGGGTTGTCTTGAGGTTCCCTGTAGTTTCTGTCAGCACTCCTTCGAGATAATTATGGTGTTGGATTTATGTATTAAAGCAGAGAGCAGACTAGAATTTCCATGGAAGATGATCCCTTTGGTAATGGCACAGCTAGTGACAAACACACCACTACTGAGATTATGGCAAGGGATTCAAATACAAGCCAATAAAAGTCAGAATGTAGCTGCCTTTTGGTGTCCTACCTAACATTTACTCACGTTTTACTTATTTCTTTCTGTGTGGAAAAGGTGTTTTGGTTTTTTTAGGTTATTTGCAGAGCAGATGAAAAATAGGAATTCTTTATGGAACATATAGTAAGGCTTGTTTCATTTGATCTACAATATATAGATGAGATTCTTCTGTAGATTCATTAGATTCTTTTATACTGGAATACGTGTCTTGGACAAAGTACCTAAAAGAAGTTGCATATTTCAGCTGAAATCCCTCATATAGTTTATATTTTTCATATTTCTATCATAACATCAATTCAGAATCAATGATGTAATCTATTGTTTGTGTTAGGCTGAGTGCAGAGGCTGCACCGACAGATCACTAAGAGTATAACTCCAGCAACTGAAATAAAAGCAGTACTCAAACTCCAACAGCTGTATCAGTGGAAACAGCAGCAAGGAGGGAGTGCAGTGGAAGAAGCCCCTCTTGACAGGAGTGGGATGATACTCCCCTTTCTCCCAAGGTTTTTGATATCTGTTCTTATTTTCATTTGACAAAATTATATCATGACATTGCTGCAGTGTCTGGGAATAGTGATGCCTCACTGGATTTTTCTTAACTTCTGCTCAGATTTCCTATGTAACAAAAGCAGCACTGTTGCATGAGTTTCCATGGCCAGTAGTATAATAACTCTGTATAGTGAAAATTATAATGTATTTTCAACTGGCTGAGGAAAACGTATTGAAATTACATCAATAATACTCATAAGGCTGCTGTGCTTGGAAAATGACTTTTAAAGGGTGTTATGACATGGTTTACGAGGGAAAAGAGAGCCAAAGGGCTGAGGGAGGGGACAGATTGGACAGGACCAACACGTTAGAGGCTAGGCCGAAACTGCGGATATGGAGACAGTTCTACCAAGGAGGGCCACCCATGGGTGCCCAAAGAGTTAGCACTAAAAGTATCTATCATCTAATGAAAAGTTGTGTTACTCAAGGTCCTCAATAACTGGAAAAAAGTAAATGTTGTTTCCATCCAAAGAACAGCCAGAAGGAAATAGGAAAGTGTGGAAGAGGGAAGTGTAGGCTTCACCTCAGTCCCTGATCAGGAAACATGTCCTTTTGAAATTCATATCTGAGAAAGAAAGAAATCAAATTAGTCACTGCTGGGCAAAACTTACTTGACCCAACTGCTTGTTTTTTATCTGAAGAAAAGACCAAATATGTGTCTGAGAGGAGAATGGGTTAATGCACCTTGGGTCTGAGCAATGCTTTTGACACCGGCTTCCAGGCATTTCTTAGTTGGAAACAGAGGAACCGTGGGCTGTGTGAATGGGCTGTTACACTGTTTGAAAACCAGCTGTACTGCCAACCTGCCAAGCTCATTGTGCAGTAATCAATAGCTTGATGTTCATTTGGCAGAGGTACAGAGCTACCCTAGGGTCAATACTGGAGCTGGTATTATTCAATATCTTCATCAGCAGGCTGGATGATGTGACATAATACACTCTCAGCAAATTTATGGATGATGGTACATCAAGGAGAAAATTGATTGTTATACCAAACGGCAGAATTTTGATCCAGAAGGACCGCAGGAAAATACAAAAATGGACCAGCTGGAGCCTCATGGTGTTCAAAGTGAAAAATATAAATATCTCAGCCCTAAGAAAAATAACTATGTAAATCTTCACAGGCTGGGAACTGATGGACTAAGTAGCAAACCTGTCGAAGACAACCTGAGCAGAGTGGATGCTGGTTTGAATATCAGCCAATATTTTGCTCTCATTTTAGATAAGACAAACCTCACAAACCAGTTTAGATGAAACTCAGAGAAATATTAAAAGGAGCATTTCCAGTGGATCAAAGAAAATTTTTTTAGTTGTTATTTCCCTTGTTGTCACAGGTGAATTCACTCACACCTGACATTCATCCACTTTTGGGCCATTTCAAGAATGATACTGAGAAAACAAGTGTCCAGCAGATTACTGTCAAGATGGTCAAGAACCTCGGGAGAAATTAATGAACTATCATGATTGTTGATAAATGTGCAGTTTGACATAATGTTAATACAGCATGCACATCGTTTCATTATCTTATGCTTACAATGTATATTTGAAGATTTTTTTTTGTATTACTGACCTGATTCTCAGGGATGACCACTCTCAGAGTCAGAAATTGTTACACAGAAATTGAACAGATATGACCTCTTATGCCTTTCCCAGATGATCTCAGCTGGGGAGCAGTAGGTTTCAAAGATAATATGAATAGAGTTCTTCACTCCTGAAAAAGTTTTAAGGTGTCAAGAGACTCATATAGAGAACTCTTGAGGTGTTTTGCACCTTTACTTTGTATTGCACATAGATAAGATGTCTTTTTTAAGTAATCATTGATTTTTGTGCAGTGACAAATGATACCAGCAACTGGAACCTTTAGTGCCTGTCTTAATTTAGTCTTTTTCTGTATCTGCAGGTATGATTTTTCATCTATAATGATGTGCTACAAGGATATGCAGATGACTGCTTCCAGAAAATCATGTAATAAAGTATCTGACATTACAGCTAGTGCCTTCAATTCAGTGCAATTCCTAAGCATGAAACGGCATCAACAAAACAGTGACCTGGTTTAGCTTAAAAAGCAAGTCTATCTGTACAGAGCTCTTTGCAAAATCTGGGTCTTATTTTTACCATATGGATAGTGTATATAAAAGAAAATACCATAGTCATGCTGAGAGTGGCCTACTTTGCAGTGTGCCTGGATGTTGGAATGGCTCAGCAGGGCCACTTAGATACTGAGATTCTCTTCTCAGCAAAGTGAATGATCTTGGCATGCGATGTGTAGATGATAACTGCAGCCTCTGTATTCATGGCTGTGGCATTTGGACCACTAATTGTGTTACTGCCAGAGCAGGCACTGAATTTAGCTCCAAGTGGTCTGCAAGCCAAGGTAGGACTTGCTGCCTATCTTGCACGTAGCTCTATATATTTCATTCTTCCCTTACGGTTGGTCATTATGTATTCAGTTGCTATTATGAACATAATGCTCTTCATTTCTTGTCTGAACATCTTGTTCTTTCTATAAGGTTCCAGACCTGTTGGGAAATCAGCCAGAGATGCTGCAGCTCTCCCCTTTGGAATTTAATGTGCTGTGTTATGCAGCACATTATGTGCATCTATGCAGCCTGCAGGCAGCTCCACTAGGGACTTCAGTGTTTTACAGGCTTTTAAAAATAGGGTGGCTGCTTTTCCTTCTCGAGTCATGACAACAAAGTGGCAGTGTAATCTCAGGGAGGTGATTTCTCACTCCTACAGAAGCCTGATATAATACCTGACATTGGCCTTTGGCACAGAGCACCCACTTTCCATCTTTTCTATTATATTGATGAGCCTGATAATACTTTAGTATGTAACCTGGTGCCAGGGAGTTAAAAATTTACTGTGCCTCTTCACCTGGAGGCGTGTTTGGTGCTGTTCTGCTTGATTACTTGGACACACTCCTGCCATGGTTGTCTATGAGATACTTGTCCATATGTGTGAAAAAGTGTGCTTGCTGGTAATTCTGCAGGAATTTGTTTCTGGTTAATTTTAAGATAAATTTAGTTTAAGATCTGAGGAAAAAAAAATCACATCAACGATTCTGGAAAAGAAAGTAGCTCTAAAGTCAGAAAGACAAATAATCTTTTAAATGGTCCAAAACCAGACCTTCCAAACAACTAGAAATACACATATTAGTTTCTTGGTTTTGATGTTGTCCTCCATATACTCTAAAAATATAGAAGGAATGGCATGAAGTGTAGATGAGAGAAAGGAGCATAGATTAGTATTTAAACTACAAGGTAAATTATTTTAAGGAGAACTAAAAGATTCCCAAACAATAGGGACTGACTGATTGAATTGCCCTGTGTTGCTTTGAAAATGTAGTTAAAAATTGACAAACACCTAGGAGCATAATTCTGAGAAAGAAAGAGACATTTAAGGTATTTAAGCTGTTTCTTTCTTTCAAGTTCTTAAATAATAAATAAAACACAAAATTTATTTAAAAAAATGTACTGTTCCTGAACTTCAAGACATTAATGAAGTCTGTCTGCTGGTTTTGTTTTCCACTACTCAAAATCCTAATCAAATAAAGAAGGAATAGGGATATCTTTTACTTAAGGAGATTAGATCTTTTAGTTAGTCCATAATGTATAATTTGTTCTGTTGGAAACTGGTGCTAGTAAAGTTGGTTCTATCGGGGCATTGGCCATTCAATTTCAAAGCAGACAATTGGTCATAAAGCAAATAGCATTTTAATATACACTACAAATGTTTATGTAATTTTCTAGGATTACACAGGTTTTGTGACAGGAAACTCTGATAGGGATGTCACAGCACATAAAACTAGGTTTTATGTGTCTCACAGTTTAGAACTACTAAGTATTTTCCGCACTGACAGGATACAACTCCCCAGTTTTGGCAGACAGTTCTTGTCTCACCACCAGTCCCACGGAATGCAGAGGCTGTATTCCACACCGTGGGGAGACCTATTTCATGACACATTTCATGACATTCACATCAGGTCCTCTTATCTACATTTCCTATAAAAGGGAGAAAAGAAGGAAAAAAGAACCTATTTTTTCCCTAGCATTCTTTTAGATTGAAATTGAAGCATTCATGAGCTATAATCCACTGATTTCACCAAAAAAAGGACTGTCTTCAGTTTAGGAAAAAACTCCAAAAGTCAATTTGGGTAACTTTTCCCATGTATTTTCTGTGAGATACATTCAATATGGCCTCATTTCCAATTCCTGGTCTCCTGCCCATCTGCCTTGTATATAAACTGTTTGCTCCTTTGTTCTCTTTTGGGGTGAGCTGAAGGGACTTTGTGAGATAAAATCCACCTGCAGTTCTGGTGATAATTTTCTCCTGTGACTTCTTGCAACCAGAGATACAAGTAGGACTGCAGCCTGCTATCCCAGTAGGCTTTTATCCTCAGTCTCTCCCACACACCCTCCAGCCATACCATGGGATATACAACAGAGACCTGCTGGCCATGCTACTGAAGAGAGAAGATATTGTGAGGGCCTGCTGTGCTCTGGGTGGATATGATTCAAGGCTGGGCATCTGGACAGACTAAGAACTTTCAAAGACAGGAGTATCAGAAAATCTGAAATGCTAGATGCAAACATCAAACTATTAGTCGACAGAGCAACTCTGAAAGAAAAATGAAACATTCAGTCAGAAGAGCTTTTTTTTCCCATCCACAGAAATTTTGTCACTAGAATCATAATTACAAAAATGAGCTCTATATAGCTACAGAAGTCATGAAGGATTAAGTGAACTGCTATGTTTCTGTAGGCAATAATTACAATTATTGTAGATCTAACTTCAGGGGTTATGATCTTGTCATGTACACAGAATCACTTTAGCTATCTACCGGGAGTTGCAGCCTCAAGTAGAAAGTCAATACAGCTCCAATTCTGTAATTGTAGCTGAACATCTTTCCTCAACATCACTACAGAGCATTGATTGTCAGTATGGCTTTAAGCATTGGTGGAGTTTTCCTAATCATATGGCTACTATTTATTCCTTGACAACTTGTGAAAAAGTGAACAGGATTCTTAGAAATCAGGTTGACTAGGTATAGATTAATTTGAAGGAAGCGGTCCAGTCCTGCTGCTGGAATAGCAACTCCAAAATATCAATCATGAAAAATTCTAAAAGGATGAGTGATTTAGCCTGCTGAACAAGAAACAAAAAAAAAAAGGAACAAAAGGTGCAAATTTTGTTTGTAAGGAAAAAAGGAGACAATGTGGCAGAGTTTAGTGATCAGAGCTGGGGATGGATGTGAAAGCCATGACTATTCTGTAAAGGATATTGTGCAGAAGTTCAAAAACAATGACATAGAGTCAGAACCTGATGCAGAATAAAGCATGGAACTACCAAAAAAAAAAAAAAAAATTAAATTTTTTTCTATAGAGATATTGCAGGAGTCAATAAAGGCTTAAATATATGTAGGCCAATATGCAAAATAAAATGTTGAGAAAGAAGGAAGAGCCAACTTGGAAAATGAAAAAAGTAAAGGAAAGCAGGAAAGGAACAATGAGGATTAATATTTACTTTGCAGTCTAGTCTCAGTGACTGATTAAAGGAAGGAAAAAATACTGCAAAATATATACAGATGTCTTCTGAGGTTCAATTTTAGAGTTTCTATTTTAATGATTTGAAAAAGTAGGAAAGGTAATCTGAGGAGAGACAATAATACGAAACCTGATTAAAGGCAAAACGATGACAAGAAGTCAAGTTGAAAAAAGACAGTGGCTGAATACAAAACTCATAATTTTCTGAGCTCCCCCTTCCTCTGCTTTGCATATACAAAATACAAAACTTGTGTTAACTGCAAGCCCAGGTAGTTTGAGGAGTTTGGTTTATCACTGCTATCAATCTAGAGTATCAGACAAGAAATCATCAAGATTATATATATATTAAAAGAGTGCATTTATTTGTTTCTAACTAATCAAGAAATAGCATGGCATCATTGCAGAAGAAGACTTTGACAATTAGGCAGATTTAGATTATGTTAATGCAGCTTCTGAAAGTGACTGTCATAAACAGGGAGACATCATCGTAGGAGAGAGCAAGAAACAAAGAAAGAAAAGGCCCAATTCTTGCTGCTGCTGCTACTCCAGGTGCTGGAGGGAAACAAGGCAGATCTGCAATGGATGTCCTCTCCAGCCACTCTGAGGTTGTTATTGCCCTACTTTATTTCAGGGATGAGTCTAAGTGGATATGGACTGTGAGTAGAGTGCCTTGGGAAACTTTAAAAAGTGGAAACATACAAAAAAAAATAATTATCATTTTTGCCATTGAAATAAAAATTATAAGGATGTGTTCCACCATCTGGGAATGTCTTCTGGCCAATTACTCATGACCACCTACAGCAGATAGTCAGAAAGTCTATTCCTTGCTTCTGTTTTCTTTCTGATTTGGTCCCTGCCAGTACCTATTTCTGGTCCATAAATTTTTCAAAAGGCAAAATGAAGACATTTAAAAATCCTGATACTTCTTCTCCACAACAGCCATTCAGCTAAGACTGCTGAGAGACAGATCAGGACAAATGGTTGCTTTTTCAGGGAGAGTTCTGCGCTGTAGATGACTGTTTTATATCTATATTTTTACATCAATACTTTGGAAGTGATGAGAGAAAACTACTGATTTGCCTTGGGCATATGACATAAACCAAAATTATTTGGGAGCGATACTTTCACAGCACGAACTCCTCAGAGCACAGAGCACTCTAAGGGCTGTGTTTTCATTGACATTCCATTAGTGCCAACAGAAGCTGTACCTGTAACTCCCTGTGTAATTTGAGAAACTTCAGTAAAAGCTGCAAGAAACCTGTCACCTTCCTGACTTTTCAGAAATCTTTTATGCAACTCAAGAGTTTACCTCACAATTTCAGCTGCTGATTTTTCTTTTTCGCTAAAAATCTATGGGGTTATTTTACTGTAAACAAAATTGAAAAGGCCAATTTTCTTCTGACTAAGCTTGATTAACTTTTTGTCTCTACCCTAGTAAAATTGATTTCCTGTACAGAAAGATTTAACAAATTATATTAATTTAAATACAGTCAAAGCCATGATGTTTATTAACGATACAGCAAATGTGCCTCTCAGCTTGCAAGATGTAACTACTTAATCTTGCAGTTCTCTGCTGGACTGCATGCCAAAAGCAAATACATGCTCCATGAATTCTATAAAAGGTATAATAGCTACTTCCCATTACTCATTATGACTGTAGCTAATGTCAAAACACAAGTTTAGAGGCATTTGTAGGAAGATGCAGAAATCCTGGTGAGAAGTGGATATGAGCTACAGCCTGTGCCTAGAAGGTAACAGCACAGCTGACAGCAGTGAGGGGATAATCATGGGCTGGTACATGTTTCAGGTGGGGCCCTCTTCCTTCGCAGAATTTCTCTCCTTTCCAAATCTCTGTGAGAAAATTGGTCCATGCTTTTCTTACCCTTTGCAGATACTTGAAATAGCAAGAATGCTGAAAGGGGGGATACACCTGAGTGAAGCAAGGAGGGATGAACATTTTCCTTGTGCCAGAGCAACAACCTTTGTGACTTGGAGAAGAAGTTATTGGTGTTTGAGCTGAAGAGCTGAAAGATGGGAAAGATGCTTTTATTACAAGATGGGGTTACACTCTTTCCATTTGTGGCCACAAAAAAAAAAATCAAACTAATGTTTATGCCTTAGTACTATTAGACACTTGACACTGCCATCTTGGAGAGAATATTTAGGATTAAATAGTTCATTTTTGATTATTTAAGGCCTTGAACAATTTTACTGTGTGTTCTCTTTTGGGGATGGAGGGGGCCTTTTTCTTTTTGAAAGGATGGCTAGGGCTTGCAAAGTGAAACCTGAGCTGCATGTGTATTAAGCAGCTAAAGAGATTGCAGTTTCTTAGTCAAAGGAATGATTACCTGACTAGGACGAAAAAAAAAAAGAAAAAGAAAAAAATGAAAGAATGAAATATAATGGACATTTCTATTAATGCTCAGCCAAAGCAGGACCAATGACTGTAACTTGACTCAGTGATACTTCCATTTGTTCTCCCATTTTAGTAGGGTTCAGTCTAATGGGATTTCAATACTGCCTAGTTGTGAGGTCGAAACTGTAAGCTTTCCTTTATCTGTGAAAACTGACATTTTTCACTTTCTTCTTGAAATAGCAGTTTGAAGCTATACTGTATGTAATAAAGGGCTTCTGTATTCTTTTCCAAAGACAGACAGAGCCCACTACCCTAGGGAGTGACCTCTATGTTTACTTCTTAAAGTACTTTGTTATCCTGAAATACAACTTGCTGTGTAGGAATGTCAGTTTCTGTTACAATTGAGTCAGAATCTTGACAGTTTCACACTCCTACTGCTTCTGCTTGCTATTGCTGCTAAAAAAATATTAAAAAGTAGGTGAAATGTCATAAGTTTTACACTCAAGAGGAGGGACAAAGCCTTGTCTCTGGATTTGTAAAAGCTCACACAGAACCAACAACATATCTTGAATGCTTCCATTGCAGAGGCTTTGCTTCTGGTCTGACAGTGTCAGAAACTGAATCACGTTGTACATGAACATTTTTCACCCAGTGAAAATACAGAGAGTTCACCAAAATCAGGAGTGACTGTGATTTCACTGGTTAAGGAAGATTAGCTCACCACAGAAACTGCTGTTTAAGGCAGAGCTGTGCAAAACACCTAGAGATAGGTACTGCTACTGATTAACCATTCTTAGAAGACAGATGGTGAGTGAAAGGATTCTCTGTTAAGTAAATGGCCCTTCAGGAAACATTTAGATGAGAGCAATGAGATCCTGTGGAACCTCTACAATCCACTTGGTTCTAGAAGAAGTTGAGAAGCAATCCTGAATGCAGCTGTAATACTGTTTATGTAATGCTGAAATTTAGATCAGCTCAATAACTTCAATTATGTCTATTTGTATTTTATTGGTGGTCAGAGGCCCTGGTTGCAGATCTCAGTTGCAGTGGGATAAAACGATAGGAGCCAGGGTTAATTTTACATAGCTACATGTAACATAGGGTATCAAAGTGAACAGGTTGACTAACAACCTGCTTTCCTAGAGGATGAAATGCACTGCTCTGGCCTTCAGACCCTGATGCTGAGACAGCTCTACTACTGCTTCCAGTGGAGAGGTCAAGTTGGAAGTGACAAGCCTGTATTTCATGAAAGTAAAAGGCAGGACCTATCTAAGTAGAGTATTGATGAATGGAGAGTAAAAAATACATATTCGTCTGTACCGAACATGAAAACTTTGCGATATCAGAATTCCTTGAATTCTCACTTGCCATTCCAAGCCACTCTGTCCTCACTCGTTGGCATGAAAAATTCTCTTTCCAACACAAAGACATCATAAACTTTATCTTATGCCAGTATACACAAAACTGTGACAGAATATACCTTTTTCATGATACAGCTGTCCCTTCCAACCTCAGGAACTCAGGACATGATATTAAATAAATATAATTATGCCCCACAATGCTTTTCATTAAATGATACTTTTAGCTTTTTCTTATCTGTGAAGTCCTTAGATTTTAATTACATGATTATTTTATTTTTCTTCTTTATGAGAAAAAATAGAGAATCAAGAACAATATTCTTTAAAGAATAGGAACCTGTAATAAGGCTTATGATTCAAGTCATTTATTTGATTTATTATATATGCATAACTGTCACTAAAAGAATACTCGTGGAAAAAAACAAAAGCTAATTTGTTTTCAGAGCCCACAGCTTCTATTCAGTAGGTTTTCATTTTATCTATATACATACATACTTATATACATATATATTCCAGACGCTAAGGACACACTGAATTTAGCCACATGGATCAAGAGCTAAAATGGAGAGAAATGAAAGCAAGGAAAAGAAAAGGAAAAAAGGAAATAAAGAGGAACATCCAAGGTTTCATCTCTAGAAAATAATACTTAAACAAAGAATTTGTGAAGGGGCTTGAGTGATCTATTGGTTAGATCTCTCCTTAGGAGATTGTTAACCAAGTGATATGCAGCCAAAATTGTACAGGGATGGAGAATAAATTCCCATATGAGATACTCCATTTTATATTCATGTGCACAACTGGTATTTGCACAGTACTCTGTTCATTTAAATTTTAATGCAATATTGTAAATCCCATAATTAATATTAAAACTGGAGTTAATATTAATGATCTGCTGCTTTCAAAAACTGCTGCAACAAAAACACTAAGCAATAGCCACTTAACATTTCCATCACTTTAAAATAGGGAATGATGTCAGGGTTTCAAATACAAAATGACTCTTACTTTAAACCTGAATTATGAGTTTCTGCATGCAGCCAAAGTGCAGTCTCAATGATGCACAACCAACAAATCAAAATTTGTTAGGCTCTGAAGATTTTCAATAAGAATCACAAATATTAATTCACTAATAGAAATTGCAAATATTGGTAATTATTTTATAAAAGGACTAAGCATTTTATTTCAGGGTACTGTAACAATTGTTCTTTGATGAGTCTGGATCTTTAAACTTATGAAATGTTTTGTATTCCTCATTACAAAATTGCTAAATTTGGTGATCTAATTGTGCTCCATGAAAAATTCCTGTTATACATTAAGCTGTATTAATTACTCAGTATGTTGTTGACATGTCTAGGATATGCCTACATGGAGAACATCACCTCTTCTGAACTCCAAAGAAGCTATTCAAGTGCCTTACATAAATGCACATACACACACACCCACACACCTCTAGCTTGGTTTAACACTTTTAGTGCTTCCTCTCATTTTCATTGCTAAATTTGTCCTTGGAGACCTGGACAGTCAGAGAGTAAACTGTTTTTAAACTGTACTGATACAAGTTTTCCTGCTGTAAGCCCTACCTATTAGTCCTCTGAAGTCAGTGGAAGCTGTATAAGAAGATTTAATGCAAAGATCCTTCATATATTCTATATTGTCAAGTTCACATTCATTGGCATGGGATTTTGCTAAAGGTAACCCTTGAAAATCTCTGAGAAAAATGACAAATAAAATTGCTTTCAGATTTACTTTGCAGATTTAAGAGCTCTGGTGTGATACATCAGCTCGTTTTTATAACACCAAAGAGAAAATTTTCTCAATATTATCCAACATTATAAACATTTTTAAGACAAATTTAGTTAAAAATAAATATCTGTAAGATATTCAGGAAGACAAGTAGAAAGTTACAGAGAGAAATGTGACCTTGGCTGTACGAAATAATACAAACATGAATGTTTTTGAAATGTACTAGGATGGTTCTTCTATGGTCACATGACACACTCACAGGACATTACAAACCAAGAAATCGATAATTAATTTTTCATTAAGGAGATGGAAGCACTGCATTTTGCACCAGTCTTTGTCTTTTCAGCTAATGCAGACTTAAAAATCATTATAAGCAAGTAGTTAGCAGCCTACTGTGCAGGGCCAGGAGCTGGACTTGATGATCCTGATGAGTCTCTTCCAACTCAGCATATTCTATGATTCTATACCTAAAATAACAGAAAAAACCAACTAATTAGAAATTAATGTTTTCCGATGTCCTGGTTTGAAAGACAGGTGTCTGCTAAGGAAGCCAGGAGTCTCCCTTGGAATGGAAAGTGTAACCCCCTTCCCTCCGGGTTATTATAATGTTGAAACTAAGGGGCTTTCAGGCAAAGATATGAGAAATAGGAATAACAGTTCTTTAATAATATATATATATGTATAACAAGGCAAACAAACAACAACAGCTATGGCAGTGATACCAAACAGAACCAGTAACCCAGTGCCAGCCTCTCTCGGCTCTCAGGCCCTTTCCCCTTCGGTGCAGTGACGCTCACAGCCGGCAGGGGGCGCTGGCGGCTCCCGGTGAGCAGGGCGGGTGCGATGGTTCCCCCGCGCCTGCAGGGGGCGCTCCGGAGCGAGCTCGGGCACCACGCGGGAATGGCGGATGGAAAAGCTTCCCTCACAAACCCCCTGGGGCAGCTGATCCCGGTGCCCAGCCGGACCCTCGGGAACAGCAGGCTGGAACAGCAGGGATTAGCACCAAACCCCGGGTGGTAGACGAGATGTATCAAACGCTGGAGCTGCAGTGGGAGCCCGGGGACATCTCGGCAGGCAGGGGTGCGGAGCTACAGTGTAGCAAAAGGCTTGGAGCAGTGGCAAAGGAATGGTGGGGCAGGGCAGCCTCGTCCCGGCTCCCAGCGGGGCAGGGAAAGGCGGGCTCAGGAGCCCGGGGTTTTTCCCCTGAGGCACCTCAGCAGATGGTGGAAAGGTCCCTCTTTTAGTGAGGCAGGGTGTTAAACAGGGTCCCAATGAAACGGCCACTACAGCGAGCAAGCTCCACTCACGGTAGAAGGAAGGCAGCAGAAGGCAGAACCCCGCAGTGGTGATGAATTCACCCCACAGCGACTGCAGCCTCTCTCCCCTCTGAACGAGAGCACAAGAGCGCTAGGGGCTCCACCCAACCCCTTTTTCCCAGTCCAGATCTTGCAGCATCTCTGCCCTACACGGGAAAACCCCAGGTAAAAGAGAGTAGCCAGCTGGACCCCTCCCCTGAGCTGTGGCCAGGTCTTTTGTCTCGCTTAAGTATCCGGTTATTACTGTCTCCTAGCAACACATATGGGGAAAATTCTTTAAGAGAAAAAAAGAAAAGGAGAACTAAAACCCCAGCATCCAGGTCTTTCATTTTTTAAAATATGGAAATAGAAGATTTTGAATTATTTAGTGGAATGTGAGAGTCAACTCACCCCAATCTTTTCTAATCTAGCATATGCTTACCTGCTTATTTAAGGTATGCAAACCCCAAAACAGATCTTCAGGGGAATAAGTCACTTTTCGAATTAGGAGGGATAACTGAATCTGATCTACTTGAGTCAGAAACTAAAATGTTTGTTATTAATGAACTGTGTAAAATTTCTGTACTTTAAATAACTTCCAAAAAAATCTACAAAGTATTGCTCCTCAAGAAAACCTGTTTCTCCTGAATTAAAACTGAATATTCCTTTGAAGAGATAGTCTTACACATTTGTCACATATTGATATATATTTCACAAAGTCCTAAGATTCTCTAGTAGTTTACTAAGCTAGCTTCCTTTAAATAATACTTCAGCACTACTTTGAAAAGCTCTACTTAAGATCATAAAAGAGGGGCCATTAGAATATTGTGCTAAACATCTTTAAACTGTAATTCAACTATATAGTCTGGGAGTAAAAATGACAAGGATTTTTCCAATGTAATATATTATGCACATATTTACATAAAATATCAATATTTATATTCACTGATGGAACAACAAGATGACTCGGTTTTCTAAATAAAGATAGTACATATCAGTTTGACAGACACAGCTGAGACAGCTGAGTTTATGTTTCTAAAAAAGTATTCATTTTGTACTTTTTTTATAGAATACTGACAAGGGAATTGCTAATGAAGATAAAAATGATAAGGGTGGGATGTGTAACAGACATGTGGTTCTGTAGAAATTAGAAAAAGATATAAAGCACTGTCTTACTTTCCTGTATTATGCTGAACATTTTCAGTGGTACTCTTTAAAAAGAAATGGGATGTACGATGTGCAGCAAAAAAATTATAATTTTGGGGGAGTTATTTCTACTAGTTACAAACTGTATCATAGATTTTTCTAATTTGTGTGTTGTAATTAGAATACAGACCTGATCCTGTAAGTGGCTTCAAGAAAGTTTTTGCAAAAACCTTTGATATACCTATGAAAGCTATCTTTTAATTTCCTTCATCAAACCATTACTGTAAATCACTACATTTTCAGGATTTTATTTTGATGAAGTCTCTTATTTAAAACCAAAGCAACAAATATTTCAGAATTTTTGCCTTTCCTTTTGTTGATGTAATTTAAACTGTTAAAAGTATTGCAGAAATATAGTGGAGAATTACATGGTGGTTTCTTGACTTACATGGATTTAAATTTTTTTAACATTGTGCAACTAACAATAGGAATTTTCTCCATCAAGGATCAGTTACCTCATTTGTGCTAGTGTAAATCCAGGCACCTTAAGTCTTTCATTTGCTTATATAGGATTCATAATAAACTACAATGAAGTTGCAATATTTTATGTTTTCACCAGTGAGAACTTCAACATACAATCTTGCTTGAATTCATCAAGTAATGTATAGGGAAAAACAATGACCTTTCTGACACTGCGAGGTTTCATGTCATGTTGTATTACCTCACCCAGGCTGCTTAAGCCTGCATGGGTCAGTCATGATTCAAGCAATTTGACATTCTTTGATAGAACTTGACACTGTCACCACACTCTAATGAGTCATGTAGGTAATTAGAAAACAGACTTGCATAATTCCAGAAGATTTAACTATTTATTCCATGTGTATATGTTTCTTTTGTGTCAAAGGATACATAAAGAAGTGGAAAACCATAATGAGTACACCAATTCATCTTATTCGAATTGATTCTATATATAAAATTATGCACATGACAACATCAACAGCCTTCAATCAGCAGCAGGGAGAAAAAAGTTCCATATTATGCCCTAATTGGCTATTAAATTATAATTTCAAATGCTCCTGTGTGACTTCCATGCCAAAGTTAATAAAAATTTAGACCACTTGACTCTTAAATACTCCTGAAAATTTATCCGTGGTCTTTAAACAGCAACAATTTTTTTGGATTGGGATTTTTTTTCTTTATTATTTATTTCAAAGGGCAATAAATCAATCATTTGAATAATTTAAAATAAGATTTATTTAAAATGGTCTGTTCCAGTTGAATTACAGCTCAGGAGTTGCAGGATGACAGTCTATCACTTCTTCTTCTTTACATCAGAAGAGATAATCTTAATAACAATTCTAGTCCTAACATCTGTGAAAGAAGCCTTGTCTCAAATCAAAGTGGTGAAAGTGCTGTCATTGAGGCAGGCAAGGGTTTCAGCCTGTCAATCTGTGAACTCTGCCAAGACTGCATTTCTTTGTCTTTCATATAACATGTTGCCATGTTCTTTATGTAAGCAATTCTTTACTAGTTTGAATGTGTGCAGACTAATTACAAAGTTGAGGTACCAGCAGAAAAGTAAAATAGCATTGCTGACACTTCTAAATAACATTGCCCACATTTTTTTTCTGTGGATGCAAATATGTACACCACAGGTAAAACCATGCAGAGTCAGAACTTCCATTCTCTTCCTAAGAAAGGTTTTATACCTATGTCAAATACTCTCTATATGCTTTAGGACTAGATCTTTCTCTCTTTTGCCTCAACATTGAGAATCTCTTTCAAGAACATTGCATTATAGAAGAAAAGGGAGTTATAACTCAGCTTTTTTGTTTATTGTTCTAGAACCATATCCAAACAGTTAAATAATTTAAGGTACAACACTCATAGATTAGAGACAGAAACTGGCATGTACTAACAAGTGACCTGATGGTCTAAGAAGCATAAGAGGTTTTGAAAGGGAGGCAGGAAGGGAGGCTGTGATACAGCTTCATCGGCTGCCAAACACTGCAGTTCTGGTCCTGGTTTTCATAGTAGATCCCTGAAACTATATGTGCATCTACCTCAGTGTCTATGACATTGAAAAAACTGAGGAAAAGGGTGAAAGAGTCCCTATTTGCAGACACTTATTCTTTCCGTCCTGAAAAACCAGGTAGATAATGGCTGATGAAGAAGTTCTATTTGACTGAATACATGTTTTTAACATAGATACCCATGTTTGTGTTGGTAATTAGCTGAGAAAGCACAGGAAATGTGGTGTCAGAATACTGAAATGTTTTAGGTAGCGGGCAGTGCTTGAAAGACAGGAGATATATTGCCACCAAGATAGACACATAAGGCAGGGAATACTTTGAGAAGATCATCTGTCTGGGTCCTACATTAGCCATATAGAAAGGAAATAGACTTGATAAACCTCGACTTCACCCAGAGAAAAGGAAATAAATTGGGGGTCATGTCTCAGCATCCTTTCTTTATGATATATCACTATTTTAGACACTGATGAAAGGCCTAAGTGTGTAACTATATGTACTAATCAAACTACCGCTTTGTTTTTTCCCTGTACTTCAGTAGTTATCTTCCTCAGAGTGAGATTTCTTAACATACTTTAGAAATTCTTTATGCAGAGGTATGATTTTTCAGCAATTTAAGTTATTAAGAGAAAGCTTTCAATATTCCTTTGAAATGCTTGCAGCCCTACATGAGTTACTGGTGCTTTGTACTGTAGTTTCTGCTTCATCTTACTGTGTCTTTACCTATGCCTGAGTTTATATAGTTTTAATTGTATTGTGAAATTTTCACTCAAAATGCAAATTTTTCACTGTCATAGAATGAACAAAAATATTACTTCTTTCATTTGGTTTGGTTTTTTGTCTCTGCTACGCAGAAACTTGGGCAGAATAATTCCAGAAAAGTTCCTTCAACAAGCCTGCATTTATTTCCTGTTCTCTAATAAGAAATGGTGAGTGATAAAGCATAATCCTCCTTGACTTTTATTTTTTCTGTAGAGTTTTAATTCTCATTTATAATAGACATTTTTCAACTAGACTTATTTTCATATAAAGATTCTGGTTTCTTAATGGAATATTTTCATATGAATAAATAGTTTTTTAAAAATTTGAAATATATTTTTTAAGGACTTTTGCGTTTTCTCTATTGATAATTTGGGGCTTAAAATCCACATAAGATATACTGTTGAAAGTGCAGCATGAAATTTTCAATGTGAAGTGGTTAACATTATCGAGAGGTATAACTAGAGCTGACACATGCTGAGGATTTCCAGTTAACTTAATTCTCTTCCTCCAAATGCCTGCGATCTTAATCTCACTTAAAAAAGATTTTCAAAACTTGGAAATATTTTCAAACTTGGGGATTGGAAAACTTGGTTATTTAATTGTATCCCACTTCTTGCTGCTCTACTGAAAGATGGAATATTTGAGAGAGAAGCTAATGATCCTGCATCATTGCGCATTTCCCCATGTCTCAATTAAAAAATAGTGAGTCCAGTGTTTGGAGGTTCAGCTTCAGCAACCTGCGTGTTTGTTATGAAACTGCTGCAGAAACCTGGGGAAGATTACTGTGTGTCTCACAAAAAGGACAGAGTGGGAAATACAAGAAATGAGCTGTTACGAATTTATAACAATACAATTTTTACTGGTAATGCTAACAATGCTTTTAGGTATTTAGAGCACATATTTCTAAATCTAAATTAAAAACACATATATAGAAAGTTATGTTCTACCTGCAGTGAATGCCTGAGTCTCTTCTTTTTTCCTGCACCAGACATTTTTGGCTAAACTCTAGCTCAGACTGTAAGGGTAAAACAAGACAAGTTATTCTGGCAGTACAAAAAACTTGTTATTTGAAACAAATTCTTCAGGGGAAGCATCCCTGGCACTGAACACATTAATTGCTCTGACAGTTACCAGAGAGCAATTGGGAAAATCCACAGGTAGCATGTTACTTACTCTTACTAATAGCTGCACTGGTGACCAATTTTATTGAGTATTAGACTGAACGAGAGTCTGGGGATCCCAGACTCCAGGTATTTGCAATTTCGGATTAGTCAGGACTGCACAGTGTGGCACAGAAAGGTAAATCCAAGAAGCAGAAATGACAGCTTCCCTAGAGTTGCCAGCACACTTGCTCATAGGTTCTTTACTTTTTATTTCTGTTTTATTATTTCTTAGTTTAGTGCTGTGTTTCCCTGGGGCACTTTACTCCTGTCTCAGATGAAACGTGACATGCAGCTTGCTCAGTTTCAGCTCCGGGCCTTTCCACTGCTACACAGAGAACAGACACCCTCGTTTTTTTCCCATCCCTTTCAGAAAATGGGATTAACAATCTCAATTCAAGACATATCATCTGATAAAATGTAGAGAGAAGAAAGAAAAAAGGTGCAGATGATACAGATTAATCTTACGAGCTGTGGACCATCTAAATGCGTCCCCTGGGCCATTGGTGTTCCCTGTTACTAACAATGACAGCAAGAAAAATCATGCTCTTCCCAATGTCCTGGGTGCTAAATAACTACTCAATTCTGTGTGAAAATTCAATTTAAAAATATGGACCAAAAGCTTTCCTAAACAAGGTAGCAAATGGGGATGGTTTCCAGAACCATCAGTGACTGAACCAGGTTTTCAGTCACTGCTGACTTCACCGAAGGAGAAGTGCACAGGGACGTGGTCACTTTCTCTTCCTTGGAGTGTGGGACTGAAGAGGGTTGTACTGGTGGGAACACTCACCAGGCAATCAAAACCAGGCCTCCAGTTCTGTACCAAATATAATCACACTCTGCTACCATGCCAAAGTAATAAATTTTTAGAAACAGCTTATTTCTGTAGCAATTTTATCTCAGCTTTGTCTAACGCATGGTATATTGCAGCACTTAACAAATGCTTGTTCTGAGGCCTTCCTGCATTTCTCATCCTGCTTCTTTCCCTTTTTATAATATGGTGTAACTCCAGCTTTGGTAAGTGCCTCACCGGCTGCAGGCTGCTTACAGCTTCAACTTTTTCCTTGGTAGCACTTACACAAGTATTTAAACAAAATAGTGTTCTATCACCAGAATCTTCCTAAAGCACATTTACTTTTCTTCATTTCCTTGAGACAGGACTACCTACACTAGAGTAGACCAGTATTAGAGTGTGTCTATTTTACAGCTTTGTTTTAATCTAGAATGAAGCATGTTCTAGCTGTACAATCAGAACCGCCTGGTAAGTTGCCCTGATACTCTGTGAGACCTGGCACCTTTGAGAGAAGTAGATGTGAATCCACCCATGCCTTAACAGGTGTGCTTGGAGATTTTTCATTATAGGGGTGGGAATACCATCAGCTAGTTTTAGACTCTCTGGTTTGGAGGAGCAGTAGAGGCATCTGTATTAGAGTTAAGCTTGGTGGGAGCGAAGCTATAGTATGCATGAGTAGTTAATAACCAATTTATACAAAATTGTAGAGATGTAGAGGAGAAAGTCTCATGTATTGTGTGGAGTAAGGCTTTAAAAGGAATGCTCATGGGTAACTGAGAAAGTAGTAAACACTAATACAGGGCTGGATGAGTCCTCCCAAAGGAGTTATTCCCTGAATGATAAGGATGTGCTGGTTGAGTTCACAACTCCCCTCCAAAAGACTGAAGAAAAGCGGAGAGATTTCTTCATTTAGCTGTATATGATAAATTTTTTGCGTGCATTTTTCTTTTGAATTAATGTCTTTGACTGTGTCTGTCTAGGTATTTCTAAGGGTGATCCTGAGCCAAAGAGACTGAGATTGTGTAGTCACGACCCTTATTATACTCTACATAAAAAAAATGTGGATAATATTACACATTTTATTTGAATTTAAATGTTGTGCAGGTAACGGTGTTAGTGAAAAATGATAGTGTGAGCTGGAACTCCTGCTATAGCAATTTTGGTTCCTTTCAACTCTGTACAGTTTACATGAAGCAGGTAGAGGGCTCATTCTTAATTTCACAGATGGAGAGACAGATACAGGCAAGCACTTTTAATTTAGACGAGTGGGAATTCCATGTATGCCTAAGTGGCTTAATTTTCATGGCTGTGGTAAACCTGCAAATAACTTTAAAGAGTCAGGTGCAAGATTGTTTCTTGTTTGGAATGATCTTACCATGGTTTTATAAGGCTGAGTTTCTTAATCAAGAATACAACAGATTTAAATTAGCAAAAGTGAAAGTAAAACTTGTTTCTTACAATAATTAGCAATTAATGTTGCTTACTACCTGCCAGAATTCTATCTTGAATTCTTCCCAAAAGGCATAAGAATGTTATCTATTGTAAGCCCATTCTTCTACAAGAGTGTATGTTACACAGCAAAATATTCTGAGTCAGTTTTCATTCTCCAACTCAGAGCAGTTTTAATCTAGTGCCTGAGAACCCAAACCAAGTTTTCCTCCCTCATATTTATCCTCTGCTTACCCTAGAGGATAGGGCTGAATTAGTGACAGAATTATGCTGTTTCCTTGTGCCCTCTGGGGACTGAACTATCAACAGCTCACTGCTTTGAGAGATCTTTACGGCTGTGAGTCAGGGATGACATTTTCTGAGACAGACTGGAGGCTTCAGCAGGGACATGAAGTTGACCTTGAATTGTGAACTAAATTTTTTCGTATTGATCTCTTGTGACACTTATCACTAGCATGTGGCTCTGCTTGTGAGATGGGGTTTGATGCAACTTTCAAGCAAATACGATACATATGCTTCATAAATCCAGGTTTCATCCTGTAGTAAACCTCCTATGAAGGGTGTGTAGAGACAGTTAATTGTTTCCTGTCTCTAGTAAGCCAAAATCTTGTGTTTGAGGCAAAATTTATGTGTTTGAGCAGAATAATAGGGTGAAGGAAATTCACCACTAGTGTACCTGATGTGGAAAAAGTAGAAGTCTGCTTTTATTGCTTGGCATGGCATACAGTGTTAGTCATATGCAAAGGGCCTTGGACAGGCAATGCTCTTTGAGCATGTATTCTGATTACATTAAATGTTGGAATTTCCTGATTAGGGGACTACCTCCACACTACCCCCAACAAACCAAGCCACACCACTCTTTTAGTAATTTTTCAGTACATGAGGTTGCCATTCAATGTGTCTAAAAAGTAAATAATACAGCTTCATCTGTCGTACAGTTTCTTATCTGTGAAAGCTCTATTTCAGCCCAATCCTCAAAACTGCTCTTTTCCTTGGATCTTAATGTTACCAAAAAGTCTTTTCTTGCGTATTTAAGCAGTCAGTGAATCATTAAGCGAAGCTACTCTTTTGCTGAAATTTACTGGTGTTGACAATTAAGGCTTTATTCCCTTAATTGGTCTACCACAGTTACTCTCTTCAAGAATTTCAATGCAACAGCTTGAACACAATGCAAAAAATTAATTCCCTGAAGTACTTGGTGGAGTAATCAAAAGTGGAATCTATACATTTATATCCACGTTACGTGGTAATACTGTATCTTGGTGATCAGTAGTACTGACAAGAATTTAATAAGCTCATATTAGGCAATGCACTAAAAAAGCAATTTTGTAAGATTTTGTTAAAATCAGTAGAAGAAGGAGTTTAAGATTAATTATTTATTTAAGCGTTGAAGAAGATGCTTGCAAATTTGTTCGCCTGCAATACTATGTTAATGACTTTATATCTAGAGATGTAAAAGAATACAGCCATTAGAAACACTGAGTTTTACATTTGCAGAGGTTTTTATGAAAGAAAATGTAGCCTCTAGCAATAGCAGTTTTAAGAGCCATAATATACACCTTTTTACTATATCTGCCCTTTTCTGTCTGAAGTTGTCATTAATGATTCTCAAAAGGTAGAGGCGACCAATAGTAAATTCTACTTACAATAGTGAAATTCTGTCCTCATGGGAAATAAGTTATTTTTAGAACTGATGTTGTAGAATCTGAGTTGTGCTTTGTAAAGATACTTCTATACTGTAATAACTAGTTTTCACATTTGATTTCAGAGAAGGTAAGATAAGAAACGCAAGCTTTTTTATGATTTTCAAAATTTGCTAAAACATAAAATAAAAAGTGAAGCAGATTTTAATTTATCAGCAACTTGTAAATTAATGGTAAGACAAAGTTGAACAAGTATTTCCAAGTGTGGAATAACATTAATATAATTTTTATTTTATATTTTACTTATATAAATATAAAGTGGATTAGAATAATACCTATATTACTCTGTAAATATTATATGTGTTCAAAACTTTGGTTTATTGAAGCATTCACATAAAATTTGGTAGTAAGACATATTCTAGTCAAAAGAATACGAGATGCACACTGTTAAACCAAAAAGGTGTGAAGTCTACTCACTGGAGATTTGCTGTTTCTGCTTGGTGAACAATTCTTTCATTTTCCATGGAAACTGGTCATTCAAACTGACATGGTAATTTTCTCACTGGCTAACTGAGGATGCCTTACATTTCTGAGGACAGCATGACATTTTCATACTAATTATTTTAAAATGTCATCTAGAAAGAAATTGCCTAATGTTTGGCACTTAAAAACATTTGAGGGTTATTGCAGGTGAATACTTCTTGGTTAGTTATGTCTTTTTTACTCTTGTTTAATTAATATGAAATTATGGCATTTTAAGGAGTCTCTCTATAAATATATGCAACAAGTAATAAATGAGGATCACCTTAGTTCTTCCATGGGTTTCTTAAGAGAAGGTTTGAATCAGATAGAACACAACACCTCACTTATTAATTGTTCTCATCATCCTCGGGACTTCTCAGAAGTACACTGTTTCAGTATCTATTAGAGTAGGACTAAAGAGTATCTATACCTCCTCCTATTTCAGAGATCAGAACTTGGACCAGTGCATGTGTGCTTCCTTGTTTTTAGAATTCAGATATGCAATTAATTCAAATTCTGTATGATCTAAATTACTTTTTTTTCCCCTTATTGCATGTTTTATAGGCCATGTTCAATAGTGAAAGAAAAATGTGTTCACAGTGTTTTGACTTGGATTAGGATGAGTGATGTTATGAGGACATTAAGTGTTTCCTAAGGAGTGAATAACAAATGAGACTTTACCAACTAAGTCACAGGATTATCCCTTGAACTATTGTTGCATGGAGCTGGATTGAGACTTTCTAGGAAGAGTGTTCAAATTCTGAATCTTTCAAAATTTGTGTTGTTCCTTTAATAAAAGTCAGACCAGGTATGTGCATATGTGTGCTGGCAAAACTCCCAAGGTGGATTAGATTGGTTATTCCATCCTGACAGCACTGGGGGTCATGAAAACATGCAAGTAGGCTTATTTCTGCAAAATGTCTCAATGCATTTTATCAATGCTCAAAAGCAGAGAAATAGGCTAGCTGATTGATTCTCTCATTAATTTAGATTCAGGAATTCTTAATCAATTCATGATATATTGGCCTAGCTCCATGTATGAAAATAACAAGGCTCTGAATGAAGAAAAACCTTTTAAAAGATTTTAATGATCTTGCATTAGTTTTTAAGCCGTGCTCAATCGCTTTTTTTGCCCACAATATAAAGTTTGTTGTATTATCACAGTAGTTCAGTATGACCCCAAGGCCAAAATACAATTTGTTTTTTCTTAAATCTTACAGTGTTTGGTTTATTAACACAATATTCCTTTAAGAAATCTATAATAAAATCAGAAAACTCACATAATCTTGCAATTAAAGTTTAAAGCTTTAGGGCTAACCTATGAATTAAGCTCAGAGTTTAAAAAATAGCATTCAATTACATGAGTTGGTATCCTGGTTCTGGTTGCGGAGGCTTTTACATCTTTGGTGGACCTTCAGGTTATTTCAAATTATAAAGATATGAAACATTCAGTATGAGGAAATGCAGTTCTTAGAAATTATCCATAATCTGCTCATACCTCAGGCTTTTTACAAACAATCTTTTTCTTTATCAGATTTTCAGGGGAAAAGGTAAATATTTAAATTAAAACCACTATTATATCACAGAATCACAATCCTTTCTGAGTTGGAAGGGACTCAAGGATCAACTCTTAAGTGAACGGCCTGTACAGGGATCAAACCTGCAACCTTGGTGTTATTAGCACCATGCTCTGACCAACTGAGCTCATCTCAGGGTCATATGGAATATTTATATGAATATAGGGGATCTTAAATGATCGATCAGCAGTAAGAAAATTCCTGAATTAATGCTGTCCACAAACCTAATTGGTTCCTATTCATTTGGTTGGGGATGATTGGGCTAGAGACCATTTAACCCAACCTGACATCCAGAAGTCCATGGTGCCTGATGGGATGCACCCAAAAATGTTGAGGGAACTGATGGACATCATTGCTAGCTCATTCTCAATCATCTTTGAAAGGTCACAGTAGTCAGGAGGGGTAGCTGAGGACTGGAAGAAAGCAAATGTTACCTCTGTCTTCAAAATGGCAAGAAGGAGGACCTAGGGAACTACAGGCCTCACAATCCTTTGCTTCCATGATACTAAATGTAAAATGCTCTGTGATACCACAAAGCCAAATACCACAGTGATATATTCATAATTTCTTGAAGATTCTTAGTTTTACTTCCATTTACAAATACATTTTTTTATGTAAGCAAATCTACTGGAAATGATAGCTGTGAAAAATGTCTAGATTTTGGAACTCATTCTAATTTTAATACTTAAGGCAGCATTTCTTTAATAGTTCAGCAAAAGGTATGTTCTGAAATATGCATGTACTATGAATTTGTTTACTAGCAGGTTTATTATACCTGTATATTGCTTCCTACTTATAAAAAACCTCTTGAGGTAAGCTGCTTATATTAAAACATTTTCAAGTTGCTCCAAAGAAAGTAGAAATATTGGAAGGATAAATATTGTCAGCAGTGATGGACTACTCTGAGGAAGTGATTCATTATTTCAGTTCCAGTACTTACGACCTTTGTTGAGAGAGTGACATGCTGAAAGCCCCCTAACATATCAATATGGTGATCTGCCTTCTAAACAGGTGAAAGCTGTGTTTTCATCAAGTATGCAAAAATCACATCTCTCTGTAGAAGTAAAGATGCCACAGAATGGATGAATTTAGGGAAGTAATGCCTTTAATTTGGGTAAAAGGGTTTTAAAGTTTGCTCACAAATCAGCAGGGTCTTGTAATGAAATAGCACAGTTTTCATAATGAAGTGATTCTGAATCTTAAACGTTAACTTCTTGGGATTTGTAAACTCTTAGAGGGCAAAGTGTAAGGATCGAATTTTCAAAGGAGAATTACATGCTCAATTTCTGTTAACTAATCCTTTAGGCAGTATTGAAAATCTCTGCCTTACATCGCAAATGCCACTGAGGAATCAGCTTGTTAACATAATGATTCTGAAAGGAAGGGGAAGGATATTGGAAAAGAGGGGTGAGTGGATGATTCTACATACAAAATGCAGTGTTAATTAGGGATTTTATTTTCCTATTTCTCTCCTTTTATGTCATTCTTTTTCTTAAGGTTTGACTTTTTCGCATAATGGCAGACAGCAGTGGGGAGGANAAATATTGTGAACCCCAAGACAGGAGGAAAGGACATCCTCCTTCCTTTGCTCTTCCAGTGGGTAGCTGACACTATCCTGTGTTGTCCCCCTGTCCTGGAAGCTGGGGAGCAGAGCTTCCTCCATTTTTCGGCTGCTTCTGCACACCTCTGTGGAAGAGTGGCACAAAGCTAATGTGCCCTTTCAATTTAGATATGAAGAGTTAAGGGTAAGGATCCTGACAGTTGTTACTAGTAAATTAAGTTTATGCTGTTAAACTTGGCCCCAAATAAAGCAGAATTCTTTCACCTCTAGCTCAGAGGCAGAGATCTTCATCTTAAAGTCAAATCAAGAATGTAGGCACGTAGGAAACTGTGTGCCCTCAGGAAAGCAAGTATGGTCTTTGGACTTTGGTAGTGATGAAGTAACTTAATGCTGTGGAAGTCTCTTTGAGGCTTTATCTCTGAGTTTTATGAAAAGCGCTGTCATGTAAGGCACATGGCCATTGAAGATGATGTACTGCTCTCCTGGAACCCATGTAGTAAATGGGCATAACAAATCTTTACTAACATGTGCTGGAAAGAGAATATCTGAGTGGGTAGGAGAATAGACACTTTCATCTAAGCATATTTAAAGTATGCCATATATAGAATTTTCTTCTAGTATTCAGTGGAAATCTCATGCCTAGTTTAATGGAAATATTTTCAAAGAAATATTTAAATATATTCAGATAGACATGTTTGAATTCTTTGGGCCCCAGATTGACCTGAGAACACAAGAAGATCTGTTTAGGAAGTAGATTAAGAGGGAAAAAAAAGAAAGAAAAAATAAAAAGAGAAAAATAAAACCAAACATATTTAGTTTTTCTTTTCTGAAAAAATCTTCATATTTATTTACTGAAGCTGAACCACAGGAAAGGGAATGGAGAGAGTCTAAAAGATGAAAAAAGAGTTTTCATGCGTTAATAGAAGTGGCAGTGCAAGAAATACTGACATTCAGAGTTGATTGGTACTGAAATGAAGGCAAAAATGTTTGAAGAAAAATGTGTAGAATGAACAAAAGATAAGTATAGCAATGATGTGAGATGAGAATATTTAACATTATTGCTCTAATCTTATCTAGAAACCTTTTCACAGAAAAATACAATTGCACAAGCAGAAATGAATCAAATGAAAATGACATCCAGGTCAACGAGGCAGCACAGCCCTCAGCAGTTTAACCACGTGATGGTGCCAAGATCCACTCTCACACTGCCAACACAGTCGCCTACAGACCCTGCCAAGCAGCCAGATGCTGCTGGAAGATGAGGACCTTCCACAGTTGGCATTTAACTCTTGAGAGGGAAGTAATGATGTTCAGGTTTTATTTTAATGACTGAATTACCACTTGATTTAATAGATTAATTTAAATTCTCATATGCTCCTTCAACTGTTTTAGTAGTGATTTTTGTTTTGACATGTGTTACATAGTGCATCCTGTTGTAAAAAGAACCTTGCTTTTTCTATTAGAATGTTAATACCACCATAACTCCATCCCAGCTTCATCACATACTACTTTAATTAAGGTGCATTCATTTTGTAAGGAAAACCAGCAAAGGTTTGATTTTTTGTTATAATTATTAAAAATATCATTAATGATAGATGTAACATCTAGTGGAAGCCTGACAGTACTCATCTCATTAACTTCCCAAGCACAGTTTCCCTAATGTCAATGTTCTCCTTTTGACTTTTTTTAAAATGAGATTCTCTTTGTAGTAAGCATAAGAAACTGTTACACAACCTATGTGACATTTCGTTTCAGAGCATAGCATGTTAGATGTCTTTACATCAGGCTTTCCAAGGCATAAAAACACCCATGCACTATTGAATTAGATTTATTGAAAATACGTCTTAAAGACTTCAAGATTTTCTGTGGGGTTTGTAGAGAAGCCATTTGGGCTTACGATGCACTATGAGGACTCCAGCTAGCAAACTCTTAATGTTTCCACTGCGAATTGATTTTTTACGTAGTTGTAAATCTCTGTTTTGTTACACTCCAAATTTGCAGGAACTGATTACAAGAAGATTTATTCATATTAAAAAAAAACACAACAAAACCAATGACAGAAAGGTACCATAATTATAGCATCTAGAGAAACATCACATGTAGAGGTTTTGGTAGTTGATGTTGGCTACCTTGCTACAAAAGAGAAATACAACTATCCTGGAAAATTAATGACTATATCAGCCTGGTATGAACTGTAACAAAGATAGTTATATAATACATGGTTGTCCTCCAACACCAGACAAGGAAAGTTGACATTCAAAAGTCACTCTTGACAAAATTCTATGGCAACCTGCTTTAGAACATTGGTTCCTTTAAAATAAGAAATAGAACAACTAAGCATGGTAAATCAGGCAGTTTTCTGTTTCTAGGTTACTTGATAAATGCTATTGCAGGACAGTTTAAGTCTGGAGTAAGGAACAAACAGGGAGTAAGGGAGGAAATGAGTTTTTTGGTCTCTAGTTCTCTCATTCTAGTCATAAAACTACTTGTGTTAGTTTATCTCTGCTGACTCTGACCCATGTAAATCTACAAAGACCACAAGGGAGAATAGAAACAAGTACACCCTTTTGTTATGCTGTTTGGTTAGAGCTGGTGAGAAACCTCTTTCTGCTCTTTTTTTTTTTTTTTTTTTTTTNAGAGATTCACATTGTGACATTGTGAACCCAGAGACAGGACTGAGATTTTTGTTTGTTTTTTTTTTTTTTTTTTTTTTTAGTAAATAGGAGTACTTTCCTTTCAAAAACCTTAGCTGAATGAGATTTCTTTCCTGATTTTCAATCTTCTTCATATTTAGTACTTCACTCTCTTCTTCATATTCTTTCTACATCAGTTGCATGTCTAGCCGATAACTGCAGAATTTGTGGAATGTTATGAGAGATACTAATAGGCAGATATTTTAAAAATGTCACTATTGCCTAAGAGTTGTATATATGCAAAAGATGACAGAGGTGATACTCAGATTTTTCATCTGTTTCCTCCAGTACTTATGAGAACAGGAGATAAATCAAGGAACTGAGAATTAAGGAAAGCTTGCACTGATTTTGTAAATTTCAGCTTTTCCCTCATGGTATATCCAAACTGGAATTGTTACCTTCCTCCACTGTACATGACCTAAATATTTTTCTGAAATTGCAGTGATATGCAAAACCTAAATTAATCAAAATATTAAGAAGAAAGTATTCCTTGGGATAAATACAGGGTGAATTTTGTACTGGATATCTGCTTTGTGAGTTTCAGAAGATTAGAGTTAAAAAAGAAAAAAATTTAAATAAACAGAAGACTTTTTGCCCAGCTACAAAAGCCTACCTGGTGCCAGACTCAGAAAAAAAGTGTAAAGCCCTCTGCTATGGTGATGCCTAACAGAAGAATTTCTGACTGGTACACTAGAGAAACTTCTTGGGAATCTTACCAATAATAATAAAATAGCTTAAGAATTCAAAATCCTGTTATGCAACATTAGTTTATCACTCCCCAGGATGCTGACCTTGCAATGTTCAGGTAATGTTTCTCCAAACTCACTCTCATCCCAAAGCAAGCAAGTGAAGGTATTGGCAGTGGTTATAGCCATGCAGAAGCCCAAAAAGTGCATATCTTAAAATCAAGCATTTTCCATCATGTCACAGAGTCACCACCTGTAAATACAAGTATGATTTTTGGTTTCCATTTTCAACATATGGGCATGTCAGGTACAGATAAGCCAATGCAGAGTGAACTTCAGGTTTCTGTCATCATAATATTTTGGGGCTTTATTGGCTAGGAATTTTGTTTGGTTGATCAATTTTGGTTTTTTATGGAGCAGTTGCATTACTTGAATTTATAAATATATGTGTGAGAAGAATTCATTTTTCAAATGAAGGGGAATTTTTTCCATTCTAATCTGAAAGCTACATATGACCTTTATGGCAACAACAGAGTCTATTGCAGCTTTACAGTAGTCTTATCACCACCCATAAGTGAAAGGGAAGCCCATAAGTGAAAGGGAATCCATTTGGATTTACCTTTCACAATGTCAAAGGTAAATCCAAATGGAAATTGGGCTGAAATTTGACTGGCAGAACATGGTTTAAAAAAAAATTGAAAGCAATAACTGATTGAAACACTAAGCACTCATGTACACTGAAAAGCTGTAACATTCACTATAGCTGAAGTTCAAACACAAAGGACTGAATTTAACCAGTTTAGCACATGTGCATCATTCTCATGAATCCTGGAGTAATAAATATTGGACAACTTTTGGGTAAGTTTTTTTTGTAATATAGTTTTTTTGTGCTGCCAGACTTGACTATTTTTGACAAGTTAAAATCATAAGGTAGAATGGAGCCCCTGTGGCAACTTGCTTTTGGTACAGCTTTGGCCAAATGGAAGAAGAGGAAGGATGGCCATTGTGCATTTAAACCTTGGAGATTGTTTATTGCCATAATAGGGTTTAGACTGTGGAGACTCAACTGGTACAAAGATCTGGTGTTCATTTTCAGCTTTAGCACTGTTGTGTGTGTCGGTTTGCATAGGGTGCTTTACATAAACCCCCATTAAATTTCCTTTTTACTTCCCCATTTCTTTTCTGCAAGTAGCTTGAATGCAGAGCTTAATCCACTATACCAGAATCTGGACTTTCTTGTATTTATATCTGACATTAGGGAGCTTGTGTGTACACATTAAAATGTAATCTAGAGCTGAAAATAATGAAATACATATTTGCAACATGCACAAAGAGTTGCAGGAAGTGACTAGGAATAGAAAAACTGACGCTATGAGACATGGTGATTTGATTTTCAATTTATATAAGTTAAATTTTTCAAAATGCTGCTCTAAAGCATATTATACAGTGCATGATTTTTAATATTCTTATTTCAAACTGAATGTAAGGACAGACATGACCTTCTACCAGAGTTTAATTCTGTGCTTTACCATATCATTGTCTTGTTTTGTTAAAAGTTAAGCCATTGAAATGCCACTACCTTTAACTTGCAAAACATCATGAAATTGCCATGTAATGAAGATTCTGGTTTGCTTAAGGCATCAAGTGCTTTCCTTTGATATTATAGAGAGGTGCAAGTTTTTTTCCCCCAATCCTTTACAAATAAAACATCATTAGCTGATTGATTGACTACAGAGTCAGCTTGACATTTATAGAAATCTGGGATCCTTGCTTCTAACTACAAGTGTATTATTTCATTTATTAGAAACTGATGTACATACAATTGAAGAGAGACATGATGAAAAAAAATCCCCTCGTAGAGAAACAAAACAAAAAATCCACTTGTTTTTTCTTTTCCTTAACTGTGGGATGGTTCTTTCATGCTTGTACCACTAACACATGTAGCGCACTGTAATGGCTAGGTGGGCAGAGTATTATAATCCCTTACTTAATAAAAAAAGTCTAATGCTTTTCTTTCTATAGCATGCAGCCCTTCTTTTATCCCTGTTCTATTGCAACGGAATCTATGTAAGCTTTCACAGAAACCTTAGTTTCATTTTACTATGAGGAGTGGGTCAAATGCTTTTTTCCCCAGCAAAATCAAAACCTTAAGAAATTACATTGATATTATGTTCAGTCTGGCACCTCCTGAGATTAATTCCCATAAAGCACAAAGAACAGCCATTTCATTGTGAAGTCTTTCCTCCCTGACTCTTTGTGACTGTTGGGGAGGCAGCTGGAGGGACAGGAATGCCATTCTGGATATGATCCTGCTGGAGCTACTGCTCTCGTTGCCTGTCCATGGACAGTTCACGTAGTGTCCCAGGCAGAATGGAAACTTCAGACTAAGTTTATCAGGGAGACCCTCCTGTTGAGTCACAAGGTTCAGAAAGACCTCCCTTGATTTCTAAGCTTCTCAGAGAGGAGTCTAGGTGTGGCGGGATGCAATTCTAATCCTAGATTTGGTTGACAATTTGTGTCTAAAGGGTTATTTAGGTGCAATTGAGCTTTTATACAACTTTGTCCTGCAGGGTTAAGGATGGCAACCTAAATATATTTCTGTTAATGAAATAAATTATTTATTTAAATTGATGATGATAGTGATAATGATTAGACTAAAAGACTTTAATCAGAATTATTTACTACGTAGCATAGATCATTAAAACGACTGGTAAAGTACATTATTTATTGAAGCAATATTGAAGCAATAGTATTAAATCCAGCAAAATAATTAAGTAGAGATTGATGTTACTCACCCAATGACTCTTGGCAAATCTCTTTTTCTGTGCCTGAAGGATTAAACTTGGAAAGCTCAAGGGAATAAGCTCCACACACACTCCAAGAAGCAGTGTGTTAGAAGACCCTGTCTTTAAAAAATGGGACTGGCCTTTTACAGTATAAAGTGATTGTCAGTCATGTTTCTAGGTGAGCCATGCAGCCTTTAGCTCATCAACTTTAGATAAGTTATCAGTACCATCTCTTATTAGTTCTTCGCTCACTGGTGCCATATTCTGTCAGGAATTGTTCTTCACATCTTCAGAATGTTTAATTTTTGGATTGATGTGTTAGGCTGGTCTTGGCATACTTAACTCCAAAGGCAGTGTAACCTCCCTTCTCCATCCACCACTGATGACTTTTGCAAGTAGGTTAAAGTTCGAGGTGTTTTAATGCTTAGGCAGAGGTTCTTCTACATGTGACCAGCATACCTGAGGCCAGGGAGGCATTTGTACTAAGAGAGGCAGTGACTAACTGGCATATTAACTTAAATCAGTGCTATTAGAAACACATCTTCAGTCTTTTGATGATTTCTCTTACAAATAGGTGCTATGAAGGCACCATAACATAAGATTGAGCTCTAAAGACCCATAAGCTTCAGAATACAGGAGCTTAGAGTTGCAGCACAAAACAAATAGATCTTAAAAACTCCTGCAAGCACCTATTGTCCAATCATCAGGTTTGAGAGCATGCATATGCACTTATTATTGGAAAGTGGGAAAATGCAGATATCTAGGGCCAAGTAAAAGAATAATTTGTAGAAGTTAGTAAACTTTAAAAAAAGGCATTTGGATAGTTAGAAAAATCTTTTTTTTTGTTTTATGGATAGTTAGTGTAACATTAAAAATGATAAACTTGAAGCACTTAAATGTAACAAAGACAGGATTTTAGTCCTGCCTGACCTGTTCAACTCAAATTCAATGTCACCTTTGAGGTTATAACAGATATGTGTATAGACTGGAAGCTAAAATTCCTTTTCTGATAATATTCAAAGGATTCAGTGTACACTCCACAAAACTCATATTACATTTACTGTCTTAAAAGATTTTCTCTGCACTGGAATCAAGAGTAGTTTTACATTTCATTATAGAAAGGTCTAGTTTGACTTTAGAAATCCACTTATTATTTTTATGCAGAATATATAAGAACTGGATCTTAATAAATCAGATTTCCCCCCCCTTTTCTTCTTTTTTTAAAAGATTTCCCTGTCTTTCAAGCAATTCCTCTCCTCCCCTCTCCTTAATAAGAAATCCAAACTATTCAAGCAAACATTGTTATAATGAATGCTTGACTTGAACAGTGCCAGCTTTTGTACTAAATTATTCAGATAAAAATAAACATGGACAGTTTGAAAACAAACTAATATGATGAACTAAACTGAATAAAGAATTAATGAAAAACAGGGCAAATATTTGTTGGTATATTTAACTGTGAGGATTAAGTGAAAGGGGAGAGATATTTTATTTAAAAAAAGGCAAATTAAAGTAAATATTCTTCCTCACGTTTGCTTCACTGATAGATCTATTAAAGCTATTCATGCAGGGATTTTGCTAAAGATTTATTTCATATTCCTGATGTCTATGTGGTCATTTAATATGTGGTCCAAATTACTGAAGGAGGCCTCTATGGGAAAGCTGTTTTTAACTTGGGCTATTTTATTAATTAACTGCACCTTAAGAAAATGCAAATGAGGTGTCACAAAGAAGGGAAAATCCTGCATCATCTCATTGCCACTTGGATCTCTGTCCTGTTGTGCACATATAGGTGTGCAGTGATGTTTTAGATGACCTCATCTTTAATGGTGATTTAGTCCACCTACTCCCCAGATGATGCTTGGGTACGAGGTGGGTCTCTAAGTCACAAGTGTGGGTTTCACCTGTGCAAAGGACACCAACAAATGAAATATTCAGGCTCTGGACCCCGTGTTCTGCTTACCACACTTGCTGCCTGTCCAGTCAAGTATTGTGGGGATAGCACACATCCGCCAAGGGGTCTCTGCAGCTGACAACTTTTCATGTCCACAGATGCTCTCATGCAGCTATGCTGCAGATAGATACACACATGGTGGCTGCTGCAGTTCCCAGGGACTGCAAACGTTCCCCATCACAGCTGGGCTTTAGATGCCAAGTCTGCTTCTGTGTCCCCAGAGTCAGTAGTCAGGGTAGAGAACTTTACTGAGGGGATTCAGATGTTAATAGAGGTGTATACCTGCAGAAAAGGCAATCATCTTCTTGTGGATGTTCGTGTTTGATTAGCTGGATGGGACCCAACAGTTTCTGTGTAAGTCTGTGTTAAATTATCCATTTTTCAAGTCCTAAGAGAGAGAGAGTGTGTCAATTCAGTCAGCTGAGCAAGAATTCATGAAGAGCAGTAGCTCATGAAGGAAAGCTAGTTATTTTGAATTAGATGGGCTGAGAAAACTGCCAGAGTAACCCCAGTTATGAATAAAAGGATGTTTCTTAATAAAGTATGCAGGACAATGTGGTACAGTGCCACTCATCCCACTCAGTTCAGACTGGGCAAGTCAAAATATTAGGTTGGATTTTCTTTGATTTGCTTTTTTTTGAGTTTGTTTGTGTGGTGTTTGGCTTGGGTTTTTTGTGGGGATTTTTTTTTGGGTTGCTTTTCCTTCTTTTTTTTGGTAAAGATATGGTTTACTTCTTGTTTTGTTCCTGTAAAATATTCCACAGTACTGAAAGGCAAATGATTTATATCTTGTTGTCACATCATATAGGTGCTTCTAAAGCAGAAATATGGATACCCTATAGTCTTTTATTTAACTGCTGCTGTGATTTGTGAGCATATATGGTAGTACATCACAGTGGTCATGAACTGGGATTCTGCTGTGCCATACAAACACAGGACAAATGCCTCTACCTCCAAGAGGCTTCCTATACTTCCAGGCTTTCCAGATAGGGTGCTTTCTGTAGAAGCAAAATTCTCACTGCGGTTATTACTATTCTTTTATATTTCCAGCACTCTGTGCAAAATATGTTTCATTGCCTAAGAAAAGCACGAAATGTATATAATGCATAAAAAACTCAGTCACATAAATAAATTTCAAAGTGCACCCAGTGTTTCATTATGCCTTTTGTTTTTGATTTTAAAAACTCACTATATTTAAAGGACTGTACTATTTTCCTTTACCTGAATTTAAAGATGCACAGCAGAGAACTCTGTGCAAGAATTAGCTTTTATTTTGTTTGTGACAGATTCATTGTTTGCTTTTGCCAGGCTTCAAACCACCCACTGAACAACATGAATATTCAGGAGTTGTCAGCAGCTACAGCCAGCTTGATTTTTCTCAAGAATTCTAGTATATACAATGACAATTAATTCACTTTTGTATGCAGTGGTTGTGCCTGAGCTGTTCTCTGACATGATTATTTTGGAACTTTTTGAAAAAGTCTGAGAAGTATTCATGGTTACCTCAAAACCTCACCAGCCCAAAAACCCTTGAAAAACCCATAAGTTACAGATCTTCCTGTTCATACATGAATTTGTGCTGCCTTATAGACAGATTTAGGAATGTATACACTTGAATAACTACATTCTTACAGTCAGGCACATTCTGGTTTTGGTTACTCCCAAATTCCTGAAACACAAATATTTGGGAGTGTAAATTTTCCATTCTTGGTAAGAATTTATTTTGAACTTATTTTGAATTTATTTTTTATTTAAGATTTTTATTTTATATGTTTACAACTTGGGTAACCTTTTCAGGATTTTGAAATTACAGAGTAATGTCTATTTTTAAGAATGCTGTAATCTCATTTTCACAGTAAAAAAAGAACTGGCGCAAACAGAGACATTTCCAATAACAAGCAAGCCTTTTTCAAAGCCGGGATACAACATAAAGCCAATTGTAAAGGGCACCATTCCCTCCTGTTTGACTGCCCTTATTAATTTAGATCTCATAAATCCATAAAGTCTGTCTTCTTGCCTCCCTTACAAGAAGATTTAGCTCCCCACATATCCATACCTGGTATCCTTGTGTTTAGTTTGTTTTCAATTTAAAGTAGTACTAGAAAACCACAGCAAAGCAAAAGATAAAGACGTAAAGACTTAGTCATATATTCACAAAAGGTCATATGTGTATGAAAAAGCAATCAAGAGAGCAACCAAACTTACTTGTGTAATCCTTTCCTGAGGAGTCTTCCATGAAGTCTGTATTGAGTATGAATTTCCCAAGAAGTCCTATGTTACCCAGAATTTTATTGGACCTTCAGGTATTAACTATTCATTTTGTTTGTTGTTATCATAAAGATGTAGCAGGGAAAGAGGGAATAAAGGGTAATTCCAGTTAACTTTTATTAAATAAGCAGCACAAGTAAACTACTGGTGTAAAACAAGAAGATGGCTGGAATTCAGTTTCTTACTGATATAACTTCAGCCAGCTTTTTCTTTCTGCTCTTTCTTTTGTAATTCAATTATTCCTTATTCATAAGGGTTTGGGCCTCTCCAAAACATTTCCAGCTGTCCTTTAAGCTGTGAAACATGAAGATAAGGGCCACCTGGAATTGCAAAGCCTCTCACTTTGAGTTTACAAAATTGTAGTACCACCTGTGCTGGGTTTTCCTCTGTAGGCTAATTCAATTTCTCCACTGTTGAGCTTCCACTTACTCTACTCATATTGCTGTTCTGAGGGTTTTAATAAATGTAAAAGAAATTTCATTATAGCAAAAATTGATTCTAAGTTCCAGAAAGCTATAAACTCTTGGGGGAGAGAAGCGAAGTAAAAAGAAAAAAATATTGAACAATAAAGCTATATGGTGTTTGCAAACAAAGCAGAAAAAGGTTTTAAGCAATACATGTTACTAATGGAAGTTAATGACCCAGAAGCAACTGTGATCTTCCTCTCAAATTGCTTCTCTCTCTGGTCCCTCTTTTTTCATCCAAATAGTTCCTTGACAGTGTTCTGCTATTTCTTTTCCTCTCATATCAGTCATACTGCAGCCCTCTGTCACCTGTGTATTGGTTTGCGTGGTGAATGGATCTAGTTCAGCTTGAACCACAACAGGATTTAACAAAGTCAAAAAGTGAAAATATTTAATTTCTATTCAAGGAAATGTTTCGAATGGGGCTTGGCGGGGTAAATGAAACAATTTTCATTCTTGAACTGTGGTTAATTTACATTACAAGTCATCCTCTTTTTTCTAACAAAAAGCTGAAAAACTCATTTCAGAGCAAGACCATTTTTTCTGAATAACTTCAGGGGGCCTCTGGGTTTTCTGTTTGCCTTGAAACCTAGTCAGGGCAAAGGCTATCCAATGTTTGTGGTTCTATGGCAGTCTAGCAGGAATCTTAAAATAACCCATCTAGAACCTGAACTGCCTTTCTTAGAACTGCTACAAACCTGAGGTCTTCTGAAGGACCTTCAGAGTTGTTTTATTTGAACAGTTCAAGGCATCTGTAGTCATACATGCTTCTCTTGTATATCTCCTCTCCTCAAGACTTGACTTCAATAATGATGGTGCTGGAGGACAGCAGCAGCTAATGTTTGATTTAAAATATAGGTTTGATCCCTTTCTTGCCAACTTTCTGTTTAATTTTCTACTTATGCTGTGAGCTTTTTATGCCAGAGTCCTCATTTTATTTCGATGCAGGACTTTGTGGGTGCTACCAGAAATCCTTGTTAAATACAGCCATTTTAAGGCTAGCTTTTCTTAATTTTACAAACTGCTTTTCATAATAGGTGTGCTTCTTTAATGCTGTGAAAGCATTTTGTGGCTCAAGCTCACATGAACTACACACAGAGCAATTCATATCAGAGTTCATGTCTTAATAATTATGTTGTCCTCGTGGGGAATGGACTAGTGGTCACACAGGTGAAAAATAAACATTGCTACTAATGTTAATTTGTAGACAGAGATTGGCATTGTATATTGGCATAGATTTATAATTTCCTTTACTACAACTTTCTGTATATATTTTTTCATAGGTGCCTGAACATAGTACCCTTTTGCAGTACGTTCATTATTCAGAGTGGCACACTCTTGTGGGGCACAAAAAGCAAAACTGGTTTTGTAAACATTTAATAAGCTCAACCTTCATCTCCTATGGACCATCTAGAGAATTGAGTGGTTGTTTTTGTTTTTCTCTAATGTGGATTTCTGTTGTTTCCCTTGGTAAAACTGAAAATTTACCATCTAAATTATATCTATTTATGGTACAGCATACATGACTACTAAAAAATTACTTTCATTGTAGTCTTTTCAAGTAATTCAGGAGATTTATTTACAGTCTGCCATCTACCTACATGATGCCAAAATTTAGGTGATCTTCAATACACCAATATTATGTTTTAGACCCAGAGTGTGCTTTAAATAGTATAACTTGCACACATTAGTTTGAGTATAGGAGAATCTAGATTAGTCTTTCAATATTACATCATGTCACTTTCTATTTTCTTATTTTTTCCACCTCTTTAAATGCACTACTTTTTTCTGCCAATAGAAGAGCCAGAGGAAAATAATTTATCAGCATCTGCAGATCTGTATGTTCTTTATTGAAAAAGATTCATTCTTTCACTAGTGGAAAAAGAACTGGAATTCTCCATATATCCCTCCTAAAATGGCTTAGCATGCTTGGGTAAGCTAGATCAGATCTCATTATCCCCTTCAGAGATATGTTTAGTTTAGTTTGGACTTGGGTGTTTTTTTAACTGCAAGGGTTTCATTTGAATGCACTGGCCACATGACATGTTGCTTTTTGCAAGTCAAATGTCTTCAACTTGTCAGTGCAGAGGTTCTTTTTGACTAGTGCTGTAGTCTGGTTCTGTGTTTTTCTTTCTTATAAAATACCAAGTTTAGATTCATAAAAAATAATTAACAGGCTTTTGGAGAAGGCTCAAAATTAACCTTTCCTTATATCTGTATAGCAATGTATTCAGTAATTTCTCTGGAAAATGCCACTTGCTGCTTTGAAATGTTTTTTACTTCATTCAAAACAGAGTGGCTCTTCTGTTGTCTCCCACTTTACATGGTTGGACAAGCAAGGTCTGTAACCTATTTGTTTCTGTAACTAAGGCTTAGTAGCAAATTCCTAGTCCATACCAGGCCTTCAGTCTCTGTCCCTCCCATCCAATTCTTTCTTGGAAAGGTTTTTATAAGATCTCATATGAGAGTTATTGCCAGAACTTAAACTCTTACCAATATAGCTTGGAAGATCAAAAAACACATGAAGTTTCTCACTGTGTGAATGCCAATAAATCATTAGATAAGAGAAACAGGCAGGTAATTATAAATAAATTACTAGCAGAATCAAAAATCAGGAAAATTGAAAAAAAACCCTAGTCCATAATATAAATATGTTTTGCAAAATTAAAAATATGCTGGTATGTTTGAATGACCTTCTGTATTGGGTTTGCATAGCCAGGTTTTGGTAGCTGTTACTTGCTGTAGAAGCTTGATTCAAAATACCCTTATAAATCTAAAGCTGGAAAATATATATAAACTATCTTTATGAATGTATGTATTATAGTTCTGAAACTGCATTATTTAAAAGTAATATACCTATTATTCTAATTTGTTAATAACAGTTTTACACTTCACACTACAATTTTACACGCTGCATGTGTTAAAAGGAATATAGACAATGTGCTTACCATTATACAGTTTCGTCTGAGTAATCTAAAGAAATCTCTGGCATTCTGTGTTCTCTTACATGTGAAAATGAAAGCTGTTCTTTAGATGAAATTATGGACCCTTCACTACTGTTATATCTGGTCTCTTCATTAGGGAATGCAAGGGATGAAGTTTTAGCTCCCACCGCATGCCATACAGAGGTAAAATCTATAGACACATGCTTCCCATCCATGTCTGTTTTTCCTCTTTTTTATGTATATAAAACATAACTTGTCACATTTGGTGAACTTTTGCACTAAACAATTTTGCCTTTTGGGGGACAGGAATTGATTTTCCTTACTTTCCCATGTGAACGCTCTGAGTGCATACTTTTTTTCTCTCCACAGTAGGTGTTCAGTGAAACCAGCAGTGCAGGATAGGTGGTACTGCCTTTAGGGCATGAGAAGGAGCAAATCTAGGTTCAGGCAGTTTTCCCTTGTTTTGGAAGGAGACAGCTTGAATCAACCATCAGCATGAAAAAAGGGACAAGTGTACTGTTCAGCTGGAAACGTGTATAGAAATACAGGAAATTAGGGGGAAAAAAGTCTATAAATGAAAGACAAAAGGTCAGCTAAACATGAAGTTTACTTATTTTGCTGAGATGGATTATGGCGATGGTAAGCATATTCATTTCCTATGAGTACTCTTAGACACCCATTAGTAAAGGTAGACTTTTTCTGGGCAGAAAAAATCTTGATAAAACTTCCACAATACTTTTATCTTGCTATTTTGAACAGTTAAGAGGGATTGCAATTGAACATGGACTTTTTCTTGGCCTTCTTCCACAGCCTGGCTTTTACCCATATCTGCCAGCTCCAATTTTAAATTTAGCACAGCATGGTAGCATGGTATAGCACAGAATCATGAGTAATGGATGCATTTAGGAAATACAATTATCCTGCTCCAAACTGCAGTTTACAGCTAGGCACAGTTTGCAGTGAAATGAAGACATTTGGACTTCAGATGATTTTCCACAGTGTCAGTATAAAAATCCTCCTAGATTCAATACAGGCAAGAATTTCACTCACTGTTTTGCTATATAATTTATTATATGCAAAAGAGAGTGTTAAAGAATTTTCTTGGTCACCTTTATACATGATGTCAGGAAATCAAACAATTCCAAAGTTTCTTCCTAACGGCTGTGACAAAATGGCCCGGAAAAATGGAGAGAACAGGACTACGCAGAGTAAAATTTCCAGCAAGAGGTGATGCTTGCAGTGCTCAATATATAGTAAACAACAGTGCAGAGAAATGCTTGAGATGGAAAGAAGTTGTATCCAATGCATATAAAATACAATCATCAATGCAGAAGGAACTCAAAGAGATGTTAAGAGAAGTGAGAATCATACTTCGTAACAAATAGCTGCAAAGAAAATGACTCATGCACCAGATAATGGAAATAACAATTACAGTATAGCATACAACAATAAGGGAATGAGTCATAAACCACTTGAATCAGAGAAGAGAAACATAAGTGACAGTTTTGTGGTGAGGCGAAACGCAATGAGTGATACTTCTGAAAAGTAAAAAAAACCCCTGAGTTGTGAGAAACAATTCTCTTGAAAGAGGTAAAAAGTCTGGTATTTGCTGTATAGTTCCAAGTGCTACCTTGGTCATTCCATGTTAATGGTTGCATGTGGCATTTGCATTTTTTCCTTACTGACCACAAAGGAAGGGTGATTCTTCATTTATGCTGTGTAACTCATGATCTAGAGCACTGAAATTCCATTGCAATGGCTAAATTAGTATCTCAAAGAATAGACAAGATGCATTTGACTGGACTTGGCTCAGTTCAGTGGAGCTTGGAACACTGAATCACTGTGTGAGCCCCAAATCCTTTTACTTGTTTCATCACTCCAAGACCAAAGCTGGTTATGAATGTGAATGACATGGCAGAAGGCAAGAAAAGATTCTGTCCCCTGTTTCATAATGCTACATGGTGCTGACAGATCCCCAGGTGTGACACAATTCACCTTTTAACTTGGCCCTCATATTTCTGTACATCAAAACAAACATGAAGAAAAGGGAAGCCTGTTCAGCATCCATTTCTGTTAGATTCATTAAAACTTGGCAGAATTGCCAGAGGAGAAGTAGTTCTTGTGGCAAACTTTTATTGACTTTTCTCATGCCTCTGACTACACAGCATTTGAAATTCATGGTGCTTATGCATTTAAGTTAGTTTAGGTTTGAACTTTAATTACATAAAGTATTTAAAGAACTCACACCACAGTGGTTTCTTGGAGTGAGTTAGCACTCTCCTTATGCATTCAGATACCACTGATGTAAAGCCATATTTACTCCAAGAGCTTGGGTTAACATAAGACGATCCTCAAAATTTCACTTACTGTCATATGCCTGAAAAACACCAAGTTGACTTCCAGCTCAGCCTATTTCTGAAACCTATGTTTCCAGATAAGTGACCAAGATATTTCCATTTTTCTTTTGTCCTGGTTTTGGCTGAGACAGAGGTTATTTTCTTCTTAGTAGCTGGTACAGGGCTGTGTTTGGGATTTAGTATGGAGATCATACTGATAGCACACAGATGTTCTGGCTGTTCTGGGTGTTGCTTACACTAAGTCAAGCACTTTTCAGTATCTCCTGCTCTGCTAGTGAGGAGCTGCACAAAAAGCTGGGAGCGACCATAGCCAGGACAGGTGACCCAAACTGTTCAAAAGAATATTCCATACCACAGTATGCCACACATAGTATATAAACTGGGGGGATTACCTGGAACTGGGGACTGTCACAATTCTGGGACACACTTGCTATTGGTCAGTGGGTGGTGAGCAACTTGTTTTTCTTAGGTTCTGTTACTGTCTCCTCCTCTCCTTACAACTAAAATCATTATTATATTTTGTTTCAATTATTAAATTGTTCTAATGTCAACACACAAGGTTTACCTTTTCTTTCTGATTCTCCTCCCCACCAGGGGCGAGTGAGCCAGTGTCTGCATGGTACTTAGCTGCTGACTGGTCTTAAACTGTGTCAGCTTTTCTCTTTTGTCTCCAAATCCAACTGGACTTGGCATCCAATCCCTCTGTACTCTGGTTTCTGTCTGTGCTGCTTCCATGACACAGAAAAAATCAGGAAGCCTGCAGACCAGATCCTGAAAAATAGCATCACATTGCTTAAAACAAGGAAACCTGGAATACTCCCCACTGACAACAAAAAGAAGGGGAATGTGGGAAGTCTGCAATGTTGACCAAGGTGCAAATGAGGAAACAGTAACTTACTTGACTCTGGTAAACTTTGATAAGCTTCAATTTTAAGACTTAAAATCTCCCTGTCTTTTTTCATTATGTTTAGAAAATTATTTTGCAGTTATTTTCTTATAGAGCATACCAGTTTAGAAAAAATGCTGCAGCTTTTTTCACTTATGCTTTTTGTATTTACACCAAACTGCTGGTTTAAGTCTTTTGATAAAAAAAATAATGCTTGGAGCTTGGCCAAATCTTAATTCCAGACAAGACTAACCATATTAGCCAGAAATATTGAAATAAAGGTTGAGAAATGCAGTTCTAAAAGTCTTTCAGCCAATGAATAGACCTGAAGGAGTTTGTTTGGAACCCTTCAATCTTCTCAAAAGATATTCTGATTCTATTATTCAAAATTCTATAGAACTCAGGAGAAATTTTCTCTGTGTATGGAAAATGAAAGTAGTGTGAAAAGGAAAGTAGTGTGAGTTTTGTTACGTGCAGCCTAAGAAACTGGACAAATTTTTCCTAACATACTGTACAATTCTGGAATACCTATTTTTCTTTCAGCAGCATTTTTTTTTTATGTGAACATCCACAGCATCTGAAGATGATTGAACTTGCTTTTTATCTGCTTCTTTATTATAAAATATTATCATCACACCAGGACTATCAGAGAGAAGAGAGGAAATGCTTCAGAACTAAACTGGTAATTGATATATTGTAATTTTTTCTCTGATATGTTTTGTGGCTTTCTGGTTGATTCTCACTCTGCTTACAGTATTTTATGGAATCAAATAGTATTTTATGGAATCAAACCAGATGAAGTTAATGCAAATCAGTTTTCTATTGTGATAGGAATTAAAAACTCTATGGAACAGGGAAAAATAGAGCATATAATTTTTAATTTCACAAAGCATCATGTGCAATTCAGGTAAAGCTAGGAAAAACTTTTTCAGATAAAACCAACGCAAGAGAACGTCATGCAATTTCGTTTGTTAATTTTGGCAAAACGGTAGATAAGCAATGTTAAACATCATGCTTATTTTTTTATCCCCCAAATAAGGTACAAAGAATTTTTTTATTTAGTTTAGGAAAAAATACAACATCTAAAGTGAAATTAAGGAAAAGAATATTCACAAAAAAAAAAAAA
>VZTH01011691.1:132617-227532 GCA_013397815.1 Aleadryas rufinucha
AAAAAAAAAAGTTGGTCTTTCCTAACTATAGATCTCACATAAATTTTGCAATCGTGTATTCACCTTTGGTATTTGTCATTAGATAGACTACACAGTGTAGGTTATTGCACTGCCTGTAAATGTCAGGATGTAAAATCTGTTGGAAATACATGTGTTAGGCTGAAGACTCAAAAATGATCTTTGATACCAAGCTGAGTGCTCGTTTTTTTCAGGACCACATATTAAAAAGTTGAGATACATGCTGAAAAAAAGACTAACCAAACAGAAGAAGTTAATGAAGTTTGGTGTTACAGGAGAGGGAAGGTGACATGGCAAACTCCTATTGCGAACATGGGTTTCGGTGTTCACACTTTACTACAGGAAATAAAAAGAAACACTGTGAATTTCTTGGCCTCTGCAGCCTACCCTAAAGGATTTTACTAGGGAAAAATCAGCACTTTCTTTTAGTCAGTTGTATGGGAGAGTCCAGAATTGCAGAAATGTGTCTGATGGGGAAAATAACAAGGACTAGAGATCTGTCGCTGTAGTAAGCGAGCACAGAGGGAAAACCAACACAGATTTGGTCCAGGAAGGAAAGGTGGAAAAAGTGTCTTTATTTAATTAATTCAGCCTATTTTATACGTTAGTATTCTTACATGGTATAAGGTCATTGGACCTTAAGCCGTCCACCTCCTGAAGTGATTGGTCAGTTCTCCCAACACCCATTCCAAAATATTTCTCTGGTCAGTATCATAACAATTCTACAAACCATCTGCAGATGGAAGATAGCAAAGTTAGTTTACAAAACCCATATCATTGTTTCTGATCGTTTGCATGGGAAAGACAGAGCTCTCACAAAATGCTGCAGCCTCACAAAATGCTGCAGAAAGTTGGAAAGTTTCTCTGCTAAAGCTTTTTAGCATCCATACAGATCTATAAATTTTATCCCATGTAACCTTCCCCCTCATCAAGTGCATATCAGTAGAGCAGCTTGAGAGCATGAGAACATACTACTAATACTATAATGCATTGCTCTCTTCAAATATTAAAAGGAAGATGAAGCAGAAAAGCAAGGTCTTAAAACTCTAAGAGAAACATAAAGACAAGGTAGAGTGCTAGGCCACCATGGCTCAGCTGACAATGAACTATAGCAAAACTCCACACATATTTCATGGTTCTTTATAATGTTAGAATTTTGAACAGAAATCAGATTTTCCCATGCTTGTCCTTTAGTCAGTGTGCTGTGAATGACACCAAATTACATGGAGCTGCAAAGACAATGGAGTTAATGGAGGAAGCACAGCTGAATTAATAAAGAATGCAAGTATGAGTGGGAGGTAGTTTCTAGGCACAGTAGGAAGTCTGAGACACATCTTGTTTTTCCTAATTGGATGAAAAATAGATCACTCGTGCATGCTCCATGCTGGTTTTCAAAACACTTGTACTGAAGCCCAATTTACCTTTATGGACTAATCAGGAGAAAAGAGCTTGCAGGAAACTCCCTTCAAAATGCAGCTGAGAGAGAGAACCAGATCTCAGTACATGTAAAAAGCAAAGTGCCTTTTGCAGGCAGTGGAGCTCTGCTAGGCAATATGGCTGATAAAATTAGCTTGTATATCCTAATTGCCAGCTTTCTGCTCTGAACTAGAGTATTTTCCTATAACACTTGACACTCAAGGCCAGACTGGATGGTGCTTTGAGCAACTAGGTCTAGTGGAAGGTGTCCCTGCCCATGGCAGGGAGTTGGAACAAGATGATCTTTGACGTCCCTTTTAACCCAAACCATTGTGATTCTTTGACCTTCTTGAATACAACTTTCTAATATTTTATCTGCAAAAGTCAATATTCTGACACCTAGTAAATGAGACAGAAATCCTTATTTAGTTTTGCAACAAAAAATCAAAACTTGGAGTTTTGTTGACCTGGGAGTAGCATAGGAAGGATAAACCAGGGAAACAGAAATAATTTTGGTTTAGTTTGGGGTTTTTTCACCTACATTTTATAATGATATGTATTAATGAATGTTCTACAGAACCCAAATGTGTTTTAGATGTTGGCAAGACTAATTCAGACAGATGTGCTTTCCACTAACTCTTTTCCACTTAGCTCCTGAATCCTGTACCAACCTTCTTGTTCCTCTGCTGGGTCTGCCCTAGAGCACAGAGCATGTGGCTGAAATGACCAGTGTGTGGGGCTGTTGGCAAGCACTCAATAAAGTTTACATGGAAAGTCTTGTAAAGATTTTCACTTCCGTTATTGGTACAAGTTTTCCTGAATACCTCTGCAAATGGTCCTTTTGATATTGCCATCAGGAAGTTTGGAATTAAAATCATGGTTCACAAAAAAAGTGCCAAGTATTAGATTTCTGGTTTTCATTTTAATTCATGAAAGCTTTCTCTACCAATGTTGATGTCAAAACCACCAGGCTTATACTGCACTCACAGTGAACATTTAAGGAGAGATAAGTCAGTGAGAATTTTTTCCCAGTACACTCAAAATCATAAACTGTGGCCAACTCTTTGCTTTGAAACTGATTTGACATCTTCAAATCTATATAAAGTATGGAAAGAAAACATCCAAAAAATAGATTAGTTTCTGTCTCATGAAAACCAGCAGAATTTGATAATAAATCTTCAATCAAAATGAATTCTCAACAGAAAATACGTTCTTCATAGAACTGGCAGTACTTTGATTTTATCAAGCTTTTATTGCCTTATCTATTTTTTTTCATGAAAAAATATTCTTCATGTAGAAAAAAAATGAAAAGTCTTGGTATAGGCCTAAGCAAAGCAATGTGAAGGATTTATTTTTAATTCACTTTTTAAAATCAACCAACGTGTTTGGAAAATGCACATTAAGATGCAATTAGACAGTGTTATGCAAAAATTCATTCCATGTCACTCTTGCTGACATTGCTAACAGAAATACTTGGCTGTACATACAAATTCTCTGCTTGGTTAGTCATGCCTGAACCTGCAAATCAGAGCTCAGGGACAAATATCTGTGAATTCAACCTTTACAAATAACTGTATTTAGACTGTTATCCAAAATTCAGTGAAATTCTTTTCATTTCTCTATTATCTTACTATGTAATAATCTGTAAGCACATTTTAGAAAGAAAAAGAGGGGGGTTTGTTTGTGAAATTCCAAAACAAAAAGTTGCAAAATTTACTTTAAAAAAAAATTGTTCAGAAAAGTATTTCCCTGGAACTTTGAATTTAAACAGTTATCAGGTTTTGATGAACAAAAACCAATAAATATTTGTGTGCATAGTATCTGGCTAGCTTTAAAGAATGCTGCTATTATTAATAGGAATGTGCGCATGAGCTTATGTATGTGCAAAGCAATTGGTGCACTTCTGAAATCAATAAAAAAGATTATACTCAGTATGGAAGTACCAGCAAAGCACAACCTATATTTAAGACAGCTTTCAAAATAATAAACCATTCCCTGGAGCAGGAGGGAATGATCATATTTGTCTGAGTATTGTGTTATCAGAAACTGTTTGCAGCCATCAGACCCGTGTTGCTCCTTGGTGACTATGCCATCTAGCCCCACCAGACTCCATCAGCTATTAAGAAGTTGCAGGCTTTGTTAGAAAGGCCAGCTGTTGTCCATGTAACCCTGCTGTGGAAAGCTGAATTCTCAGTGAAATAAACCTCTTCTTTTACTCTTTGAGATTAACTTTCAGTGGTTTGTTTCTGTGGTAAACAACTAGTTACATAGGAACACGAGCCACCTCTGCAGTCTTCACCAGGATGGGGGTGTGATGCGCAGCCAGCGGGAGAAGGGCAGCATCTTCTGATGTATTTTCTGGCTTGGGACTATCAATGGATCATGATGCTTTTAGTGATATGCACCACAGAGAGAATTTGCCAGTGAGGTAGGAATGGCCAATAGCATGTTGATTAAATTAATTATCCTAAAGAGGACTGTTGCGGTGCATGTGGCTGTCTTAAAGACAGACCAAAATCCAGAGCCCTGGTGGACAGGCACCAAGGTCTAAGAATCAGCCCCTTACACTGAGCTTCTGCATGAGTTCATTACTCCTCTTCAATATGCATCAGTTCTAGAAATTTCTTCTGTATTCTATGCCCCATTGGCTCCCTGTCCTGGTTCCCTCCTCCTTGTTATCCCCATTGCTTGTTGTACTGTGGACTCCTCCCCCTTAGTCCATCCCCACTGGTTGTTTCCCTTTGCTCCACCCCATATAACACCCCTGGACCCTCTAACCCCTCTGGTCTTTTTTCCTTGATTTTACTTGTAATAAATCAGCTGGGATCTACACAAAAGATCCCTCTCTCATCCTTGGCCTCTGCCGATGCTTTTTCACCACCTGTGTTTGGGGCTCGCTCCTTGCGAAGGAGCCAGCCTTCTCCGTGTGCTGCAGCTGCCAAGGATGTCTGCAGCTGGACGCTGTGCGGCCTCGGGCAGCCCCCAACAGCGTCAGAGGCCTGTAGTATGGCATCTGTAATGAAAATATGGTGGTCTTGGGCCTTTAATTCTCATAGTTTTGCATTGTAAAATAATGATCTTTCAGGAGCTATGCAGACAATTATCTACCTTGACGGAAACACAAACTTCCTTATTCAATGTCTTTTCTGGCCCTATCACTCCTGCCTGCGGTGGGACTCCCACACAAAGAATAAAATTCTTAAGAATTTGATTGCAAAACCTCATTTCTCCTTAGAGCAAATGAATGACAATGTAATTCTGCAAAATTATTTCTCATGACTTTTGCATTCTTTGGTCAGATTCCCCACTTCTCTTTTTGCTAATTTGAGCAGAAGAAATAATATGATACATAACCAAGGAATATCTTTCAACAGAAAGTATACTTCATTAATTAACACATTCATCCATGAGGTAAGAAGAATATACTTTTGTGGAGATTTCTCTTCAAACTGTTGGGGTTTTTGCTCCAAAATGGTGCTATAGCTGTCTTCTTTTATGACAAATCAGACTAATCTAATCTGTTTCGTTTGTTGCTTTACCTTTAGGTTGTCACAATGTTATATTACAATTTGTTGATTCTTTTTTAAGGCTATCTAGAATGTCATTTATTTATTGAATAAACTAAAGCCATCCAAACCTATTAGCTTTTATAGAGATATCATTTTTGTCAAATTCTTTTTTCCACTGAAACAATAGACTGAGTGTTGCCACGGTGCTTGACAAAGGGAATTCAATTTATCAAAGCCCAAACAAAGTCTTTTAATTGTTGGAACCTCTGTTCACCTATATACACAAATAACAGTTTAGAAGTACTTTTATCTTTTTCAAGTTAGATGTTTTCAAACATGAACAGCATGGCTATTTCTTCTGGCAGGGAATCAGACTTCTTCAAAGGGATCAAATCAAAACACTCAGAAGCTTTGGAATTTCTGTTCTGGCACAGTTTAGGCAAATACGAACATTTAACATTCAAAACCATGTCAGAATTCAATGTGCCACTTGCTGCTCATGTGTCCAACATTTCTCTGATAGATATTCTCTCAAATACAAGCTTTTGCAGATTTGCTTGGTTTCAGAGAAGTCTTAATAATGCAGTGTGAGCAATTTCTTCCATCTTCCATTGCTTTTTTTATTTTCTGTACAAAAAGATCAGAGATAAGACATACCAGACAGTATCGTGAAAAAAAAGTCTTTTTATATTCAAATGTGACTATAAATTTAAAGCTATGGAATTCTACCAAGTAAATCAAGTAACAAGCATAAATATTCTATTAACATCTCTTTTATACATGTGTGGGATAGGAAAACAAATATAATATCTCAGAGCAGAAGAAATTTGAGTGACAACAGGCTCTGTAAAATATTACATAATTTTCTAAACATCCGTTACTTTTGATATTCGTTTCATAACTGGGAGCTGCTGGTGATCAGGAATGCTTGAGAAAACATACCTGTCTAGCAATATTGAAGTTAGGGTACCTGGCAGTTCTCCTAAATCCTTGTGTGACTCAGTCCTTTCATTTTACGGTGCGAACTATTCTTACAGTTGCCCAGATTTTATGCACACGTAATATTCTGGGACCTGTTTCAAGGAGAAGGCTTCTTCTTTTTTTGGTTTTTTTAATGATTTTTGGCGGGGGGGGGTATATTTTTTTTTTTTTGTTTGGTTTGGGGGTTTTTTTTTTGTTTTTTTTTTTCTTTTTTTTTTTTTTTTTGTTTGTTGTTGTGGGGGGGGGGGGGGGGGGGGTATTTTTTTTTTTGTTGGTTTGGTTTGGGGTTTTTTTGTTGGTTTTTTTTTTTTTTTTTTTTTGGGAGGGGGGTTGTTTTTGGTTTTTTTTTTTTTGAGACCCTTGTATATTTTTGTGATGTTTATCCTCACAGTGTTGTTTGGAGCTCTGGATTTCCTATGGATGTAGGTGTTTGGAATTCCCCATCAGTCCAGGCACAGGTGAGAAGAGTCAGCTTGTCTGAATCTTCCTTTAGAGGCCATCAATTCTTTCTCTTCTCCTTGAAAGCAGTTTAGGTGTTTACTTTGCAAAAGTTATCCTCTCCTCCCACTTGGAGAGAATCCAAAAGCTGAGTGAATCAACAGCAAAAAATGCCAACATCAATATCAGGTATATGTCAAAGTGTCTAATTTCTACCTGAAATTATTCTGATATGTTTGTTGACATCCTTCTGATTCTTATGTGCATATTTTAAAAGCCTGAAAAACCTAGAAAAATATTTCAGCACTTTACTTGCCAAAGTAGTGATGAGTCATAGTAGTGAGCATTGATAACCAGTGAAAGCTTTTATACAGATTTAGGCTCGGACACTTTGAAAACTGTTGTTTAAAATCTTCCCAGATCTCAGTACTCCATTGATAGATCAGAAATTACACCAGGATGAGAATGGAGCAGGACATGAAAGAAAGCAGGACCTATGGGGAGGAGAGGACTCCATCACTCTTCTGATTGCCAGAGGAGGTTAGGAAGAAGTGAAAGAGGGTAGCAACCTTTGGTGCCAACCTTACCACTGGATCCCTTGGACTTCCTCCCCTCTTCTCAGCACCTCGGTGCTTTCTTACTGATTTCTAGGATTAATTTTTATTTCCTACTGTTTTATGGTTCTATTTTGAAAGCTTAAAAATGGCACATTATTTCAAATAGAGTTTGAGGTGGCATCATTTGAGATAGCTTTTGTCCCAGAAAGCTTACAGTTCACAGAACAGATCCTCCTCTTTTAAAAACTGACATTTTTGTTCAAATTTTGCCTTTTAGATGAAAAACTGCTCCTGAAAGAGCAGCCACTCCTACTTGAGCAGTCACATAAGTGTGTATGCTAGATTTCCAGACACTTCCAGAAAAAGAAGTGAATTTTTTGCTAAAATAGTGGGCTATTATTTTTTTTTCCAATTAAAAAAAAACCCAGAAAACCCAACAAACTAGCCAACCAAAGAGCAAAACCCCCACTCCCAACAAACAAACAAAAACACACCAAAAAAAGCCTCCACCTTACCTGTCATGGTCACATTTCTGCATGAAAACCCTAAACCCACAAATATTCTTTCGTTGAAAAGAAAAACCTATTTTACTTTATTGCGCTCCTATATTGTTGCAGTTCCTACAGCCATTCTGTGTTCTTCTGCACTACGGCTCAGTCTCTGTGTTCATTCTGTTTTCCTAAGTCTCTGCCTTCTCAATAGATGCTAAAAGTGGACTCATTTATCATTCCAGTAAGTGAATCAGTCAATCTGAACAGTGACTTCCAGAATACTGATTAGAGAATACTTATTTATAGGCATCAGGTAGGATTTTTAGAAACTGTATGGGCCATGTCCAGGTGACTTAAGGAACTAAGGGTATCTTTTAAGGAACTAAAGGTTGAGTGAGAGCTGGCAGCATTTTTCAGCTCCCGAATCTGCGTGTTGACCCCATTCATCTGCATCATAGTGCAGCATCAGGATGAGATCCACATATATGCTTTCCTCCAACCCCATCATCTTCGTTCCTACGGCACAGAAACTCAAGGGCTTGGTCCTGAAAATGGTCATGGAGGGCTCAAATAGATCCCTGATGGGTACTGAGAGCAGGGCCAAAGGTGCTAAGGACTTCTGTTCTTCCATGGAAAGGCAAAGACTTCAGATAGAATGAAACATCTAAGCCTTGTGGCAGTGCAGACCAATGACCTGGTCTGTGGCTGTCTAATACCAGGGTCTCATAAGAGCCAAAAGAGAACTGCATGTGCATTTAAAGTTTCCCAAGCACCCAAGGATTTGTTTCTGCACAGATGCAGGAGTGCCTAAGCTTCACAGGTCTGAGCAGCTTGTGCTGTCATTCTTGCCAAAGCCCCGCTTTCAGTAACTATGACATCTTCTGCATAAATCTTTGTTGTATATTGCAGATGAAATAGGTGTTGTCTATCATGCATCACACGCCTTCTGGCAGGATTTTTTTCCTGTGTGATCTCCCTTTCTTTGGTCACATAGCATTAGATAAGTATATACACCACAGTTCACACTGCTTTACAACAAGGCTTACTTTGTGAAAGCATGTGGGAGAGATTAAAATAAGGACACACAACTGTGTGTGAGGGATGGAGGGCAAATAGAAATGAGAATCTTGATTCCAGGATTCCCTGTGTGTTGTAATAAAAGATGGCAGTCTACTGGATTAGTGTGATTGTAGCAATTGAAATTGATCCCTGCAGGCAGGAGAAAATGTTTTTTGAGAGAATGGTTTGATTGCAAGAGTAAGGACCTCTACTCTCTTCTATCATAGTACAGATAGGAGCTCTTCCTCTGGCATCAAGAAAACTCCAAAACTATTAAGGAAATGGTGAAGCTTAGAAACAATCTCTGTTCTGCTTGTTGGGTTTTTTTTCCCTAGCCCAGTGTTTTCAACAGATTATGATTAAGTATATGATTCTTATTTTCATCTGTCCAAAGTCTTCTAGAAACTTGGGTCTCATTCCAATGTCCACAGGAGCAGAAACTGTTCCTTAAGTGTTTTAATATTTTTATTCTAAAGACTTAATGGTGGCATGAATATAGAGAAAGAATTAAAAGGGAATCACATTTGCCCATTTTCAAAATTAAAAATTTCTGATTAAATTGTTGTCAATTTAGGAAAGTCTTTTTTACTTCTATGTGAAATTATAGTAACTCTAATGAAGAAATAGATTTTGAATTCTGAAAAATTAAACTAGCTCTTTCTGGAATATAAAACATAAGGGACTCTTTCTTAAGTGCTCTATGATGACCTGGAACCGTCCTCTTTTAATCATACCGAACATTTGGGAATATTCAGGAATGCTTTGGGTTTTATTTTTAGGGGAAGAAGAGAGCTATTTCTTGCCTGTTCTTAAAAGGGACAGGTAAAAAACAGTAGCCCTACTTGTTTATTTTTGGATCTGTAAATGCAACTGCACAGTTTCTATAGATACCACTGGGTAATCCAGCAAAAATATAGGCTGCTCTGTATGAAAAGCTCAAACACAAGACAGGTCAGCCTGCTCAGGGGGGCTGCAAATGTCCTTTTTATGCTACCTTTATGGCTCATGCATTGAGAAGTACATGTTACTATGAAATTTTCAGATACTTACTCCAAATATACTCCCCAAATTAATTTAAATCTGCAAATTTCAGCATACTGAAACCTATCACCATCCTTTTCTTCAAAAATGAACAGAGGATTCAAAGCAATTTTATGACTGTTTCTGAGCACCCATGTTTGAAAGAGATCATAGGTAGGAGACTTTTGTATTGATTGATTAAAATGAGTTGCCTTCTCTTTCTTCTCCTTAATGTCATGATGTGGCCCTTGAAGTCTAAGTTGATGACTTAGGAGAAGTGGGTGATGTCTGGGAAACAAAGTGAGACAACTTTGAAATTTAACTTCCCCTGGCTCAAAATATTTCTGTGCCTATTGCAGAAGAAGCCCATGCTTCATTCTAACATGTAAAAGAAAAATGTTCATATAACAATAACCAAGAATGTAGGGAATACTTCTGAGCTGCTACTAAGGCATATTTTTATTGAGTCACAAGTTTTCTGCAAACACTGAATTTGTTTTTCTGGGCAAGATGAAGTCCAGATATGGTTACAGTCAGCATTGAGATTTACGGAATGACATTGCTACGATGCTGTGCTTGTTTTGTCATTTTCCCATTCAGTTTTCTCTACGTTCATATTGAAAATATATCTCCCAGCTTTAAAGCGTATTAGATATGATAATTGGGTCAAATTCCTGCTATCAACAACAATAACACAGGAAAGAAAATATTTGCAAGTCCCAATTTTAAGTTTTGCAATCAGGTTTTACTTTATAGAAGACAAATTAATGCAAATACAGTGAAGTCCTCCATTAATTCATTGGTCTTAGAAGTGTAGCAGTTTATTTTTTTTTTCTGTCAATACAGACAGCATTAACTGCAGTTAAAGGACACCCAGTAAAGAGACAATGGTACATTGGCACTTATAAACATGTCACTTTACTAGTAAGTGTTTTAATATGTAAGCTCAGTTTAAGAGCTGGGACTTCATTAAAAAAAAAAAAAGGAGGAATCAATCATATTTTTAGAAATGTTGCTGGTATTTTTAGATCTACCATCTTAGGTACCCAGTTAAGGCATCAGAGATTCATTTGGTGTACTAAGAAAAAGACTGCAGGTATATTTTTCCAGTTACATCAAACTAGAAATATTCTCTCTTTTACATAATAAGACTGTGAGGCTGACAATGATTACTTCAAGTTTAATTAGCTAATTGATCTTCATTGCCTTTGTCTTCTGTCTTCCTTACTGCTTTTGCACCTTTCATGTGCAAATTTATCTTTGGCATAAATACACTTCAGCCAAATTATCTCATAGTTTTCTATTGGATCTTTCAATTTTAAGCAGCCTGTAAGCAGTAAGAAATTGTATGGGATCCTCCAAGAATAAATCAGATGTGGTACTCAAAAAAGTTGGTGATGCAATAGTGTTTTCTTTTCTCCATGACAGGTTAGAAAATGAGAGTGCAGGTGGTGCTCTGCTCAATTCCTTCAGTAGCAGGGATGAATGACAGAAGGAAAAGAAAAACCCATGTTATCAATGAACAGCTTAAGGACTGGTGCCACCAGCAGAATTTTGGGTTTTTTCATCATGGGGCAACTTTTTGGCACCAGGTCTGCTAGAGTCAGATGGGTTTCATCTATCTAGCAAGGGCAAAAGGATTCTAGCCCATGAGTTGGCAGGGCCGATTGAGAGGGCTTTCAGCCAGGTTAAAAGTGGGGCGGGGATGAAATCAGGCTCTTCAGAGATGAGCCTAGGGGTGGTAAGCCAGAGTCAGGGTCGGTCTCTTCTCCCAGGCAACTAGCAATAGGACAAGAAGACATGGTCTTAAGCTGTGCCAGGGGAGGTTTATGCTGGACATTAGGAAGAAGTTCTTCACTGAAAGAGTGATTGGGCATTGGATGGGCTGCCAAGAAAGGTGGTGGAGTCACCATCCCTGGAGGTGTTTAAGAAATGACTGGATGAGACACTTGATGCCATGGTCTAGTTGACAAGGTGGTGTTAGGTCACAGGTTGGACTCGATGATCTCAAGGTTCTTTTTAAACCTTGCTGATTCTGTGCTTCTGTGATCCTCAGCAGTTTTTTGACTCAATCATACTGTCCTTCAGAAAATTCTTAAATTATCCCTTATTTTCCAAGGGTGAAGGACACCTACATGTTATTGAGAGCTCATCCACCAAGAAAACTAATGCTTTCTACCTTATGAACCCCCAAATGTATGATTATTATTATGATATACAGACCACTTTCTCTAAATTTCACCCTGAGATGAGCGACCTAGGGATCCAAAAGAACTGCAAATGAGGACAGTGGCAAGAAATTGTTCTGCAACAGACGAACAACCCTGGGAGCACCTCCTAAACTGTTAGTGGCAGTAGGAGGTGTCCTGGTGGCCAAGCAATCTTTCCTTCTCAGGTTTCTGCACAGTTAGAGCAAAATGACAGACCAGCAGCCTGTTCCCTTGGCTAATTGCTACAGAGCACCTTAGCTGTGATTTACAGTGGCGTATTTCAATGCATGCATTAATTTGTACAGGTGAAATACTTGGCTACCACAGCAATATTTTTATTGTGGATCGGGATAATAGCCCTGAGTCACACATATCGGTGACATTTCCAAGCTTGTCTATTGTTCAGGAGTTAACATCCCATTCAGTATTTGACAACCGGGGAGTCAAGGCTGACAGTTACCATCTCTTCTACGAGGCGCCTAAGGCTAGGATTTGTCTCTGGTTTCATTTATTAGTTATGTAACACACATACTATTTTTGAGCTATTAGAAAAAAAAAAAAAAAGAAAGAAAAGAAAAGAAATAAGCCAATGTAGGGAAAAAGAAATCCCCATCTGGGAATTACCCACCAGGTAGCTACATACAGCAGACTGATCTACATATGCATGTATGAATTTTCACTTAAAATGTTCGTGCCAGTGAAAACAGGGCCAATGAAATCTTTTAGAGTTATGTAACAATGATAAATGTACTGCAACAGTTACAGGCAAGCACAGAGCCCCTGAGATTTATGGGTTCTCTGTCTCTTTTTTTTTAATGTCCTAACTAGAAAAGCTCAATTGCAATGCAGCATCTGTATTTTGCAACAAAATTTTGCTTATTTTTATCTAATGCCTTAGTTTGGATGGCCTGAGTCATGTCCAAATCACAAGGTGAATCTGAATCTTATATACTACCAGTTACTACCTGATTCCCACTTTTTCTTACATTAGTAAAAGCGAGGAAAACAATGCAGTGCCATAAACTGTGACAGTCTGAAATCCACACTCTCACTGTTATTATGGTTTCTGAGGCCAGTTTTGGGGAGAGCAATGAGGACAACAGCAGGGGGCACAGAGGAATGAAACTGAGCTAAATAACAGCAAGTCAAATTGAGGCAAGTGTGGGTAAGAATGTTCCCTGTGCATGCTTCTGCCAGCTGCTCCCTGTGCTGCTAGCCAGGAAAGTAGCCCTCTTAGCCCTGAGCTTGCTTTTGGTGGAGTGCATCCTTCAGTCTGTTCAAGGGCACCCCCTTTCCTCTCCAGACAGATTTGCCCATCAGTGCTGTGAGAGACATCATGGCATCATTTTGAAACTGCTGCACTGGAAGCCCATGGCTCTGTTCATGCCAAAGTGTAGCAGAGACATAGGCAGCAGTGTGAAGAAGGGGGGGGGGGGGGGGGGGGGGAAAGAAAGCAGTAAAATAAATGAGATAGGGAAAAGGAAAAGCTTTTGTGAAGCAGTGTTTGGTTTAAATAGATGAATGGAGCCTTCTTCATCCTGGTGCAGCTGCCAAGTGTCACTCTCCTGTGGCATCAGAGAGGGACTCAGTCTGTCAGCAGGTGCTGCAGCTCATCCCTTCTCACAGGATAGGCCTGCAGCCCTTTTCTCACAGGCATTGTCCCATCAGCAGCTGTAAAAATTGTTATTGTAGTGGAAACTGAGAAGACTTTCACCTTTCCAAAGTTTTGTGCAAGTAAACACAAGTTCAGTTAGGTTTTGCTATTTAAAATGAAAACTTGAGAGATGAGTTAAATTTAGTTTCCGAGCTGTTTATCAGTTCTCTGTCTGAAGATACTCTAGGGAATACTTAAGTCAGGCTATCCAGGTAAGTTTCTTTCTTTTGTTGTAAAAGAAATACGATATAAAAAGCAGAGCCAGCAGAGCAAATCACCTTGCCTTAAAAATGCCTGTCACAGCAAGATACAGCTGAAAACCAGAAACACTTCAGCTTTGTCAGCAGAAGAACCTATGCATTATCTCTTACTGAAACCAACATTTTTTTACTCTACCTAATGATTAAACAAAGATGATAGCAGTAATAGAGCACTATCAGCTGGAAATAGCCTAAAAATGTGGTTTCTGCAAAACTCTGTCTCAATCATCAATATAGACATACCTGTTTCAGTGAAGAAAATAACTTTTCACCATGATGAAAATGTGAATCAGATTTTCAGGTTCAATTGCTTCAGTATTTTGCTTTCTTTTCATTACTTCTGCCTATAGATCACAGCTTAGATTTTCGTTCAGGCATTTTTGTGTGTTCAGTGTAATACTGCTGCCTTCAAATTGACAAATGGGTTTTCTGCATACTTTCGTGCAGTAATTTAACTATCCTGCTGCAGGCCTTAATGAAATCATAAGCTTTGCTTTGTTTTATTTTGCTTTATTTTGTCATGTTGAACAGAAGTCTGATTTCACAGAATCATTTGGGCTGTAAAATACTTCAAATATCGTGGAGTCCAAGCTTTGACCCAGAACGACCTTGCCAACAACCACAGCACTAAGTGCCACACCCAGTCTTTTCTTGAACACCTCCAAGGATGATGACTCCACCACCTTCCTGGGAAGCCCACTTCAATGCTTGACAACCCTTTCTGTGAAGAAATTCTCCATAATGTCCAACCTGAACCTCCTTTGGCACAGTTTGAGGCCACGTCCTCTAATCCTGTCACTAGTTACCTGGGAGACCAATCCCCACCAGCTCCTACCTCCTTTCAGGCAGTTGTAGAGAGCGATAAGGTCTCCCCTGAGTCTCCTCTTCTCCAGGCTAAACAACCCCAACTCCCTCAGCTGCTCCTTATAAGGCTTACTCTCTAGATCCTTCCCCAGCTCTGTTGCCATTCTCTGGACATGCTCCAGCCCTTCAATGACTTTCTCATCGTAAGGGGCCCAAAACTGAACACAGGATTCGAGGTGTGGCTTCACCAGTGTCGAGTACAGGAGGACAATCACTGCCCTGGTCCTGCTGGCCACACTATTGCTGATACAGGCCAGGATGCCATTAGCCCTCTTGGCCACCTGGGCACACACTGGCTCATGTTCAGCCACTGTCACCAGCATCCCCAGGTCCTTTTCTGATGGGCCACTTTCCAAAGACTCTGCCCCCATCCTGTAGTGTTATTGTTGTGACCCAAGTGCAAAACCTGGCATCTGGCCTTCATGAACCTCATACCACTGGCCTTGGCCCATTGATCCAGCCTGAATGCTAAATCTTACCTGAGATGCTAAAGCTTACATTGTGGTGTCAGAGTGATTAGTTTACTTTTATACAGGTAGAGATAGATAGAGCTGATATAGATGTAGTTCTAGATCATAGATATATAGATTTATTTAATCCACAAAAACTTCCAAATTGGCATTGCATGACAAATATTCATGTCTTCAATAAATTTAATTATGAGCACAATTTTTTGCAGCATCTTTTCCCAAATATTTTGCTGCTATGAAATATCGCTAGAGAACATCCTATAGAAAACTTTTTTTTTCTGCATGGGAAGGCTTTGCTTTTTTCTACTGCTGCCTAACACACAGGTTGAGACCCACTGGCATATTCTTCTGTTCACTTACAGACCTGTCTTCCCTTCACAATGAAGGGTAAGTCAAGTTAAGATTGTCAAAATTGGGCCTCTGTAGAATTGTAGCTATGATATGATTGATTCTGTTATCTAATATTTCAATATGTCTCATTTTCCTTATAGGTATGAAATACACATCCACCTGCTCTTTGGAAAACATGAAGAGACTTTGAAATAGAAGGGATCAGTTTAAGTTGAATTACAGGGGATTTTTTGTATACAAAATAAGAATGAGGTTAGTCTGAACTTATATTCTCTACTTGAAGGGAATTAATATTATTTAATTTAGCTTTCTGAAACAGCTTTTCTGGTTATTTTGATTCACTAACAATTCTGCCTGAAATACACACTGGTGATTGGCCACATATTGTGGCAAATATTTGGCAGCCCATCTGTGCCATGACCTGCAGCTCAGTCTGACAATTTTAATGGTGTGTTGCTTCTAGTTAATTTAGATTGTTTTTCATGCCATTGCCTACAAGTCTAAAAGCTGCATACCATATGTAGAGAAAAGGAAAAAAAAACCCCAAACCAAAACCAATAAAGCCCTCAAAGCTGAGCACATCTATTTGAAATAAGTCTGTGAAAGTGGTAGTCTAAGGAAAGTGAGTTCTTAGCAGGGTCTTATGGCTCTAAGCCGTACTGTAATGGCATTGTCTGCCTAGAGCTAGAAATCTTTTGGCAATTTCCAGTCTCTCTAGAACTGTCAGTCTGATATGTGTGACAAGGTAATTTGCATAATTTTGGAGTGTTGTTGCATACCACCTGTTTTTTTTAAAGAAATAAGAGAGGGCTCATATTCCATGAGCTAGTTTTTTCCCTGGGAAGGACAGCAGCCAACTCAGCAAGCAGCCCCCATATAAGATGAATGTAGGAGTGTGCTGGCAGCCTTCACCCCTGCATTACGGAGGCTTGAAACCTCTATTGTTCTTACAGCCTGGGTTTGGGGGCTGGCTCAAAATGCATATGTTGTCCACAAGAAAACTTTTCTATTTGTGCAAAAGTTTGAAAGAAAAACAGTGTCCATGCAAACACATGAAATGTGAGGTTTGGGATGACTGCCTGCTCCCTGCTTGTCATAGTTTCCAAACGTATTTCAGTTGGTGTGCTGTGATCACCTCTCCAGTGAGAATAGAAGAGAGCAGCCAAATCACAGCAACCATACAATGTTCTCAGGAGAAGCAAAGCAGTGGGGAAGGTCATTCATAGCAAGGGGTGTAAATGAGGGCAGAAAGAAAACAGTCGTTATGATGAACCATTAGAGAAATCAAACCTTGTGGAAATATTTGGTATTTGTGCTGACACTTCTTGGTTTTCCTTCAGCTTCAAAAGAAAAAATCTCACAAAGAAATAATAGCAACCTTGACAGAACAAAAGGGGAAAAATTCTTTAGCTGAAATCAATTTTACATCCAATAATTTAGACAGGGATTTTGAACAGCCCTTATTTATATCTTGCAGGTACCACAGAACAAACATATAATCAGTGAAATGGTTTATTTGTAGTTTTCAGGTATTATAGATGCCTTGAAGTGTTCAGTATAGTGCAACCTAGATAGCAGAAACCCTTTACAAAATAATTCTATTCTGCCACATAACTCCAGCACTGGAGAATACAAGGGACTTCTTCCAAAATTTCATAGGCATGGTTTCTACCCTGGGTTCATCTCAGAGTCTGTTCATCTGTGAGTAATTTACGCTTTGTTTACATTACTGAACTAGAAAATGTTTATAACATGCCTTATCACTGAGAGATGTAAGTATGAGATAGTGAATTTGAAGACATGTGATAACATTAAGCATGCATGCAGGTATTTTTTAGATATTCATGAACAGCTATAGAGCAACTTTAATTTAGTACCTATAGTGCTTTCTTTTACCAGATCCCAGACAAGTGCCTGGAATGAAGTTGGCAGGAAGTAAAAGGAGAATTTTTTCAAGAAAATGTAGATATAAACAAAAATTGTCAGAGAAAGAGATTCTTTTGATGGTCAGAATGTCTTTGAAAATTCCTCACATTGGTTTTACTGTGGTGTATTTCTGTGTGTTTTCATTTGAAAAAGAAGTATAGGAAATTAGATTTTGGCTGCATTGATAGTGTTACGGCAGTACTCATTTCCTCCTTTTTTGTTACATTCTTGAGTACACAAATCCACGCAGTGTAGAAGAAATTCAGCACTCATGTAGTTATCAGTGCTAGAAAACTTTCCATGACCATAGTACAACATAAAAAAAAAAAATCAAAATTTGCCAATTTCCACATTGTATGAATTGTCTTGTCTAAATATAGCCAGTTCTCTGATGCCACAACTTGAAGCTGTAAATAAGTGCTGAAACTTAATAGCACAAAACTAGATTTAGGTTTTTGGTATGAATAATGAGCTAAATGCCCTTCTTATCTTCCTAAAAATACTTTATGAAAAACTGGTCTGTCACAGCAACCTATGTAGGCTTTGCCCTCAGTAAAGCCCTAGTGCCTCCAAGTCCCCATTCACAGCACCTGACTTTATTCCCAGCAGCAAACTGATGTCACCCTGCAGCATCACAATGTGAAAGTGACATCCAAAACCTGCTCAGAGTCTGAAATGACACATGCAGAGTTGAATGTTGCCAGTCAAATGATGGGTGGCCATGGTGAAGCTGGTTCTCATGAAAGAGAGCAGAGAAGGGGCTGAGTACAGGAAATTTTGGTGCTGTGCAGGAGAACTGTGACATGGCATACTTTCTTGCAGATGCTTCAAAAGTCTTGATAGAAGTCTCATCAGGGTCACGCAGAGAAGACAGTCTTTTTTAAGTATGAGTATATTGAGGTTGGAGAATCTCGTCCTTTACAATGTAAAGCCTTTGCAAGTGCTGACTTTCATATCTCTCATCTTTCTGTAGTTGTGTGTGGATTTGAAGAACTCTAAAAATAACAATAGAATATGGCAGTGCAAATATTTGCCTTAATTTTGCATCCAGCATGAGATAAGGACACCATAATATACTCAGATCTTAAGTGCCATTTCTTGTTTCTTTAATGAGATTTTGATAGCTGTGGAGCATTTAAAAAAAAAAAAAAAAAAAGGTTAAAAAAAAAACCAAAACCAAAAACTTAAATGTATATATAATTACAGAAATACAAAGACAGCATAAACACGTTCTAAACAATTTTAGTTTAAATGCAGTTTAAATGTAAGGCAGCACATGAAACACACTGAGCACTGCTTCAGTCTCAGTAGTTATATTTTTCAATTATTTTACAATATTATTCTGCATTAACTTCTTTTCTAATTTAGAACAGATATATTTTTGCTGTCCTTGCGATTAGCAAATGTAGAGTTGTCTTGTAAGACAACTTGTCAAATTGTAAGTTTGTACAACTGACTGTTGGTGGAGTCCTAGACAGACATTCTGAATAAAAAGCAAACCAGAAGGGGGATTGAGCCTCAGCTTCCTCAAGAACCAAGAAATTAAATCATTTTTTCCAGTTGTATGGGTGTATTAGTACTTAAATTTATGCATGCGTGCTCCATTATCATTGTTGCCTAAGTGCCCAGAGTAGCCAGGACATTTTATTTTTTATAAAAAATAATACTTTTCATGTTTGAAAAACATAAGTAACGCTACTCAATTTTCACTGTCTCCTTTGTTATTATGGCAATGCAATTATGTATCTCTGTTTGGTAACTCCCATGAAATTGAAAATCTGATGTTTTACCAATCAATTCTGTAAAATCCAATGGTATCTTCCCTTTTTTCAATAAGTCAGTATCTGACCCTGCAGATGATACCTTGTTCTGCCCTTATCTGAACTGTTCTCAGCATGGATTTTATCATCTATCAGGTAAAAGCTAATCTGCTATCTATCTGCAGGCCGTGTGGCCTGTGTTTTTATAAAAACATAATAAAGATACATTTAAAAGAGAAAAAAAATTTTCAAAGACTAATCAAATAAAAGGATGTCTCCTATTCATAACTTAGTTTTAGACTATGATGCCTGAGCTCAGGAAGAACTCTTGTTCTTCAGATGTTCCCTTGCTATTCTCTGTCTCCCTTGAACTTTAAGAAGACGTTACGTAAGCTCTTGCAGCTCTCTCACACAACTGGTCTCTTCCCTTTTCCCTCCTGAAGCAAAGATGTGCACTGCACATCTTCTGGCATCCCTGCAACTCCTGCGTGCCTGCTGGAATTGCATGAAAATCTAGGCAGTTGGGTTGGGATTAAATGCCAGTTCTGGTTTTCCTGGATGGCAGTTGTCCTCTTGAAAATTCTTGCAGCACTTTCTTTTTGTTTTGGAAACAGATAGCTATTAATTTAAAATAATTGTGTGAATTAGGCAGCTTGTCATAGTCACTGGAGCTGAGAATTTAGGGTCAAATTATCCATGGAAATAGCCCTCAGTAGACATACATTAGGAGGGAATATGTCTTTTGGTTTTCACGTAATGTGATATTTCTGTGCACTTTATAATTAAAGTGTATGCAAACTTGTTACTAAATCACTAGTTTGACTAGGTTGCTGTACAAATACTAATGACTCCATCTCTCTTATTTCTTGTAGAAGAGCACTAATGTCTTTTTTTTTTCTTGCCATAAAACAAAGGTTTAATGAAACAGTCTAATGGTTATAGACTGCAACTTAATAAATTTGAGTGTACCTGGAGATAATACGTACCCTTTAACATAATATCCATCAGACTTCTGGCACAAATTGTATTCTCTGTACTTGTTATTTTGGGGATGTTTTACAGGAAAGCATTAGACAGACTATTGAAATGATGGTCATGGATTTATGAGAAATTTAGCATGGCAGGATGTGAAGACTTGTCTGAAAACTTAATGCTGACTTCTCTGGAAGCAGTTCTCTGCTCTTTTCTCCCACAAGAGCTTGATCTTTCATTTTCAGAAAAAATGGTTTGGGGTTTTTTTTAATCTGTAATTAATCGGGGAACACAATGTAATTGAAATACTAATTACAGTTGCTTATTCAGGTACCAATATTTCTGCTACAGTATAAGTTGCTTAAGTACCTTTGTGACAGTGGATTTTGAATCCATATTAATCCAATTATCCAGAACATGCCCCAAAATAATTTGGTATCTCCAGTCTCCGAATCCAAAGCAAATTACCATTGAAGTTAGTAAGACTTACGAGGGGAAACAAGTGATGTAGACACAACTGGAAATTACAGCTTAATTGTATCTGGATTTGTGATTTTTTTTCAGATTTCTAGGATGAGTGCTTTGGTTTTGTTTCTTTTTTTTTAATCCTTCCTTTCCATTGCCTGGGACTTGCATGTTTGATTTAAATGTTCTGGGATAATGCACCGTGTTGAAATGCATGACAGTAAACCAACTTGAGCTTGATGGTATCATATCCTGTATGCTAGTTTCTGTGAAGATGATTGCTGACATATTCCTGAGTCTGTTATTTATGCTGTGTCATTTTTCTGTAGGTCTACAGGATGTTCCTTGTGCTATGGTGTTTGGAACTGATGTGAGGTTTGGAAAGGTAGAACCTGGAAGAAGGAAGGAGACTTGGAATGTGCCATTAAATTTTCAGTTTGGACACAAAGTGAAAGATATTTCCTGCATAAATTAATTGAATGTGGAAACCTATGGCAATCATGACACCTCTTTTCCTTCCAAATCCATCCTTTGGTGGAAAGGAATACTATTACACCGTGTACAAATGACCCCTTCTGGAACATGCTTGCCATCGCACTGCCACACATGTAGTAGCTCTGCCAAACCTGCTACTCTTACGCAGTTCCCCTCTGCACTGTCATGTATAAAAATAGGTGACAAAGATTCCTTAAGTATGCTCACAACTAAAATAAAATCAAACTGTATCACTAAAAGAAGTTCTCTTGTGCATCAGTCCAAGGTAGCTTTTTTTCCCACCAGTGTATTCCTATGATACTCATTTCTGGATTTACCACACAGCATCTGCCTTGTGCTATAGTTTTCCTATGGAGTTCTAGCTCACACGCTAACTGTGCAAAACAGGAAATCAAAGCAGTTAAACAATCAGAGTGAGACTCTCAGTCCAATGTATTTCTAGCCTAAACATAACATTTTTGTTTATTGAGTCTGTTGCTTGGATTATTTTATTTTTCGTAATGGAATGGAGCAATCCAGGAATTTCACATTCTCAGTTTAACCTGCCCTTGCTTTTACAAAGATAAGAATGAAGTCTTTCTTTTGCCCTATCTATTGAATCTTTAGGACTAGGGTTGATTTCAACACTCAGAAGAAACAAAACCTTAGGTGGCCACTAAGAAGAAAAAAGTTTTGGTCAACACAGTGTACATACTAATGCATGAATTATATAGTTCCACTATAATAAACCATTCTCTCCATGGCAACTTGTTCTTAGTGATAATAATTACTATGGTAATTTGAAATTATAATCTATCATGCCTTTCCTCACTGGATGTCAAATTACTCTTCTGAATAGCTGCTGAAATACCCCATCTCCTTGCTGGTTAAGTAAAGTATATGTTTTTCTTTTGCCTGTTTCTCAGCTAGAGAAATAACTTCCTTTTCATTAGAAATAACTGTAATTTCCAAAGACCCAGCATCTCTAAACAATAAGGCTGGAAGACTAAGGACTTTCAGACCCAGAAAAGATTTCTTAGTGCATGGCGCACATATTGATAAATGCTACTTAACGTTTTTTTCCCATTCTGAATACAGTACTTTGTCAGTTCTCTATTGCCATGAAATTTCATGCTTGTTTTACAAGTGCTTTATTCCTTTTCTCTGCTAAGATATTGACCAGTAATACTGAGTGACGAGATACTTTTAATCTTTCCTTAAAGCAGGCTGCACTTCTGATGAAAAGAAACAAGTGGTGACCTATAATTGTACTTGTCACCTACAGAGAATATATAGAACAGAGACTATTTAGCCTTTTAATTATTTTTATAATCAGTCAGGGCTCCTGGACTTTATGTTGCTGTGAGGTCTTATGATTTTGAAACCTGTTTATTCCCAGCAGACCAAAACATCTTGTGGATAAGCTTGATTGATAATGGTATTGTTTAGACTGTTGGACTGGTTTCATCCTAATTAATTTTCATTATTGTGCTGATGGTTTTCTCTCTTCTGGGTGTCATTGTATTAAGGCATGTGATGACTGTACAACCCTTTTTAGTTTTGAGGTACAGTCTTGGAATTCAACTTTATGAAACCCATTAAGAAATTTCTTTAAATATACAGTAAACAGTAGTGGTTGGGTTTATAGAAACCATCTCTCTAAAAAACTATTGCATGATTATCCTTACCAATTTTTTTAAAAATCAATTTACAGCTAAAAGGCTATTTTACAGATTTACTTGTGTGAAACTGAAATTGAGCTCAATTTAGGTTTAAAATTTCTAGTAGTTAGAAGTCAATGTAACCTGAAAGACATTCTACAATGTCACTATTATTTGAATACGTATAGAAACCATGAGCAAGCTGTCACAAAAAAAAACCAAAACCAAAACCAAAAAAAACCCACAAACAAACAAACAAACAAAAGACCCCCCAAAAAATTCAAATCTTGAGTGAAGTGAAGATTATTGTGTTAAGCTTAGTTTGATAGCCGCTGACTGAGTGACTCAACATCTTTTCCAGGTAGATGACTAATCTGAAATCCTTTTTTACCCAGCAGTATCAGTGACAGCACTCTTTTATTTGACAAATGAGAGGTCAGATTCATAGATCCTTTTGAAACATTAGAAAGGGTAAAACTGACCTCATAGGGATGTCTGTTTGCAATTTTAATCTTACAGAATGTCTCAGTTATATTGATGTTTGTTACTTTTGCTTTCTTCTGAACCTTGGCATTGTCATTATTTCCATGATTGTAAAAATTAGATGTTTGATGCTGCTACAGATGATCTAATACAGCAACTGAGTGTCTTGTTATAATTCAAAGTACCTTGATAAATGTCACATCTATAAAAGGAAATAAAATAAAAAGTAAAAAACCAAAGGAACAAGTAACAGCTGACCCTTTGTACAAATGTGTTAACAATTTCCTAAAGATTTTGTAAGCAAGCTAGTTTTTAAAAAGTATGGAAAGTCAAAAATTTATGCAAATATTTAAACTCTCTGACATAAGCTAATAAACATCCTTTAATGTTGCAAGAGACAGGAAAAAATTATTATAGGCTCAAAACAATTCAAGCCAGGTGAAGCAAGGCAGTTTTTGCCAAGGTGGAATGGTGCTCTGCTGCACACCCCACCTCTGTGACACTAGCAGGACCGGCTTGCAGACCCACCCACATTAACAACAATTTTGGTTTGCATCGTCATCATTCTTGCTTTGTACTCAGGGATCATATCACACAACAGGGACAATTGAAATAGAATATTTAGTCTAGAAATGCATTTGGGCTGTCTCTTGTGAACAGGCATATGCAGTCTATTTTAGGTGCTTTTGCGGTCTATTCTTTCAGCTCCATTGAGGCACAGTGGAAAGCAAATATCCTCAGCAACTCAGTGCCACCCCAGCTTCATGGTCCTGATATAATGAGCATTTCTGATGAGGGACTGTCATTGGAGAACTGCTTATGGAGAACATTGCTTTGAAGAAGTTCTTTCCTCTCTTGTCACCTATGAGCTGGTGTTGTGACCAGTTGTGTTGGATGTCACACAGCTGGTTAAAGGGCAAATGACAACTCTTTGACATCCGTCTTTTATCTTTCAACTCTTAAGTATCATTTTGACTTTCAGGACAATTTGAAGTTCAGCTGTATTATATCACATGTATGAGAGTGCTACTACGTGTAATGAGAGGTGGGCAAACTTCTAATGAGCTATAATGAGTTGGAGCAAGATTAGTATCTCCTTTGGCAGTGGGTACAAAGGTTATAAGAACAGGTTATAAGTATACTAATTGTGGTCCTAAATACTCTTTCAATCTTCAACAATGCACATCTGAGGGTGTGCCTGAGCTAGAAGTTTTTGAACATCCTCAACAGATTTGTTTTCCTCAAGTTTGTCTGGTTTCCTACTGAACCATGTAAAATTTTAATATTCACCACCTTCTGCAACAAGGAGATCCACAGTTTACTTGCCTGTTATATGAGGAAGCTCCTCTTTTCTTTGAACTGCATCTATGTTAGCTTCTTTGGATGCCTTCTAACGCATATCTTTGAAGAGCCAATGATCAAATACTTTCGCTTTGCCCTTGCCATGTGATTCATCATTTTGTAGGTGTCATGTTATATGTTTCTTGTAGTCTCTGTCCATATATGTGAAACCTAGTCTGTTTATTCATTCCTTTCATGGAGGCTGACCTATAGGCTTTGCCGTTCTTACTGCACTTCTCCAAAGCTTTCCCAGTTTTAGTAAGTGCTTTTTTGAGATAGGTTCACCAGGATTCTTTCTACACAATATCCACATTTTGGATCCACATAACAGGAATCAGAAAGGTAAAAGTGAGAAAACTCATGGATTGAGATAAAGACAGATAAATAATTGAAAGAAAAAACATAGTAATAAATTGTAATGGAAAGGGAAGAGGAGAAATCAAACCAGAGGAAAGGCAAATGACGCTTTTAAAAACAATTGCTCACAGCCAAACAACCAATGCCCAGCCAGTCCCCCAGCAGCAGCCACCATGGACAGAGCCTTCTCCCATCTGTATATGCTGAGCATGATGCCATATGTTATAGGGTATTCCTTAGGTCAGTTGACATTAGCTGTCCTGTCTGTATCGTCTCCCAAGTCCATGTACACTCCCAGCCTCCTCTCTCCTGGGGTGGGGTGAGAAGCAGATCAGACCTTGACTCTGAGTAAATGCTGCTCAGCAGAAATGAAAACATCCCTGTGTTACCAATATTTCTTAGCATATGTCAAGAACGCAGCCCCATCCCAGCTACTGTGAAGAGAATTAACTCTATTCATACAAAACAAAACCATCGAACCATGGCTGTGACAAATAAGAACCACAGTTTCAACTAGCTGGACAGAAATCAGGAAAATTTTTTAAAATCGGGCAATTTTAATCTACAGAGAATCAAGGAGCACTAAAATACTTCACAGGAGTAAATTTGAAGTATATCTCCAGAGAGCAGAGCAAAATAAACTCATTCCTTCAATGGAATACTATTATGCCTTTTCCATATTTGTGCTGTACTTTCCTATAAATATTAACACAGTCTATTGATAAAAACTTTGTGGCATCATTGTATGTCTATGATAGACAATTCCACTGTGTTTGACTAACTCTTGCTTCAAAACAAGGTTCCTCCTCTGAAATCTGTTCTGTTCTTTGAAACACAGTTGCATGAGCTTCACAGTGTCTTTTAAGTTACAATTTTGTAATGAAACCATCTTAATGAACATACTGGAAAAGTTGATGGTCTACAACATGGCTTAGAGAAAGCATTCATTTTCTTGTCTTGCAAATTATGTACTCTGATTTCTGTACTAAAGACTAGCATCCATAAGTTCCATTACTGAAATCTAGATGACTACTTACTACAGAACAAACCCAATTTTATCTGTTTTTATTGGTACCAAACTATTTTTTGCATTTGGAACAAACTCATCATGTCTCCTTAAAATCCCCACATTCTTTACTATGTGCCATAGTTTTTTGGCTTCATTTTGTTTTGATTCTATATGTCCTGCTTATAATGATGTGAACATTAGTATTCTGGAATGGAAGTTTCTATTCGTACCATCATCCTTTCTGATAGTAATTCACTTTCTCTTAAAGGTCTCATTTCCATCTGCTAGTGCTCTCATCAGTGACAATTGTCTGACTCCTGGCTGTCACACTAAAAAGTAAAATAAAGCACATAGTTACAATGATAGCAAAGCAATTAATGACAATTTTCAAATAAAAAGCCTGCAGAGTATGATGAGAAAATGGACACCACATTTTTAGCTAAAATTTCTGTCAAAAGAATGATGATCGCAGATGGGCTTATGGAACAAAATTTAGCAATCTTCTTGACAACAGCTGAGGACAGATCAGCTTGTCACATCCAGAAAGAGTCAGAGTATTTTTTAGACTATTGAGCAATGCCAAATTTAAAACACATTGTATCAGATTTCTTTGTGGCTTTGTGAAAAATGGAGAATTCTGACAGAAACAGAAGGGCTAGATCACTCTCATAATGCTGCAAGACTATGTTGAGCAAAACAAGCATTCTCAAAAGGCTGAAAATTATGTTGAGCTGCCCAAATGGATCATTTAAAGCCTTTTTGCATGGATTTAGTGGTATGAAATATGCTTTGTAATCCATAATGCTGGTATGAAAGACTCGTTGAGTTACTGAATCATTAAACTGAAAGCAAATCTAGGAAGAAAGGCGACCCTAGCAGTCATTAAACAGCATATACTGTAATAGTTTTAATGACCATATTTTTCCTTGGTAAATTGGTATACTTTGTCTTCCTGCTTAGATGCTTTCATCTTTTTTATGGTGTTCAGTGTCAATGATTTCTCAGGACCAGTTTATAGTGGAAGCACAGTTAGATTCAAATTCAAGAATATGTAATTATCAGTAAGCTCCCAACTCTTCTCATTTTTCTTTCAGTTTTAACAATTTGATGGTTGGCAAGAGTTTAAAATAAAACTTTGCCTAGTTTTAGCATTTTGCACTTGCATATTAAAAATGTAAATGAGTGTAAAACTGTAGTAAGTGTAAAAGAAAGGCATGTTATACTTCAACTTTATGTAAAGCATTATAATTTCACTGAATTGAGATAATGTCATTTTATTAATAATCCCTTTTTCACAAAGAAAGCACTTTTATTCTAGAAATGTCCCAAGTATCTAGCTAATACAATTCTTGGTGCTTAATCAAATCTGATTGTATCATAGATCAGCAGCCAAGAACTGCAAAACCTATCAAGGTAAACAAGGCAGTATAGTACTTAGTATTTTCTCAAATCTAGAAATAGAACAGGCTATCTCAGAACATACCTCCACGGTATGTACCACATTTTTTCCACTTCTAATAAATATTTGGCCAAACTTGTGCTGTATTTTGTTTGTGTGGTATCTCCTGCAGTGTGGTAGCACAGACTCTTTCCCATGGGAATTTTTCTCTTCTTCTCCCTGTGTTCTATAAATAAAGATAAGGTTTGGATGTTATTGAAACTGTCTCTGGAAAGATGGGCAGTTCTACCTGGCCTGTCGGCCTAGGGGGAGGTTTTGAATTGACCCAATCCAGAGGAACTTTTAAAAGTCTATATAAGTTTTAGAATTAAATAATAAATTCAGAATTTTGCCTCACCCGATCCAGTCTGGTTCTTGCACGCGGCTAGCAGCTCACAGCGACACTGCAGTTTTTTCCAGCAGAGAAATAATGCTGATTTAATTTGTATTGTGTGAAAGAAAACATTTTTGTAGGAAAACAAGTTCACTGTCAGCTATGATGAGTAATATTGAACAGTCCCTTAGAGACCTATATTTCAAATGCTTCTGGATCAACTTTCTGAGATCATTTTGAATAGCCAGGGTTCCTGTGTGTTGAAAATAACACCTTGTTCTGAGCATGAATTCTTAGAATCTTTGTGCATTTCTGGTTTAGGAATTACTTCACAAAATACTGTTCATAATTTTTGGGGTAGAACATGTGCTAACACATGAGTTCTGGTATAAGATTTCTAGTGAAAACAGGCAAATGTGCAATACAACCACTTAAATTACAATAAATTTTTAGTAATCTTCACTTTCTAATTTTAAAATTCATAGATAACTCCTTGTATTTTTCTTTATATTGCCATTAAACACATAGTACATAGCCCATGCTAAGATGCTATTTGCTTATCACAGCTTTCAAGGTAATTTAATAACCAAAAATCAGCCAAGATACTCTGATGCACTCTGGTACTATTTTTTTTCTTTTTAAAGAGTTTCAGCATTCTCTATACTTTCCTAAGCACACCAAAATATCCTAGCTGAACAGTAAAAGCCAGTGGCATTATAAATAGGTTTTGCATTTCAGAAGAACCATGCTTATCATTACAAAACTATTGAAAACTTTCATGTCTGTAATAAATAAAGAAAGAAAAATTCTAGTGTTAATGGGGTTTTTTCAATGGTATGAATACAAGTAAGAAAAATACAAATACAAAGAAGAAAAAATGAGGATCCCAATATAGAAAATTACTGGCAGCTTGCTGGTGTATAGCTGTGCTTTCTACATCAAAATTATTATTTCTCAGCTTTTCTTGTAGTTCAGTCCTAGAGGAAAAGCCTAAGGCCCATAAAGGCTTTGGAGACTTATACATAAAGCTAAGGAATCCTAGGTATTCCTTGTGGATAGCCATGACACACTGCTAACAAGCTTGTGCAACTGAGTTAAGGGAAGCTTTAGGCTTTGCCAAAGACAGTGGAATATCTGACTCAACAGATAACACTCACTCCAAATGGCATTTCTCCTGCGTGATAGTTCTAGTTTATCATGTCCCGGTTACTACATCACAAACATGTTGGCCATTTTCAGTGTTTTCTCTTTTCTCTTCTGGGTTTGTATACTCTTTCCCAAGGACTATTTTTGGAGTTGTCAGCCGGGCCCGATGAAAATGACAGGGAAACTATATTAACTTTAAATAAGCTACTGAGCTGTGTATCTCTGCAGCTTCAGTGATCGTGAGTCATCATGCAGTCCCTGGATGACTGTCACGTTTACGCTCAGAACAGTCCCTTGATTATGCCATGATTTATTTATATGAAATTTTATACAATGGCAAAAATGTTTTTCCAGTTCCTTGTACAGTTGCAGAAAGAGTTCAGAAAACAAATTTAAAAATAACGTCTGATAATAAAAGAAAGATGTCTAACGTAAAAAAATAATGTTTAATTATCTTCTGCAGATGGAAAGATGTGAAAGAAGGAAAGAAATCTTAAATAATTGGGTTGTCTATGCTTTTACAAGTACTTATCTCGACATTCCCTGACAATAAATTTTGAGGTAATACTACTGGAAACTCACCTTGTTGTTGCATTTAGTAATTTTAACAAATTAGCGTAGAATTTCTGCAGTTGAATTTAATTTTAGAAAACCTGCACTGACTGTGAATTTGAAGCTGAAAGATGAAGTGTGTGTTTCACTTTTTACCCAAGAAATTAAAATGAGGTCCTCCTTTTTTTGAAGCTCTTCTGCTGAGCATGTAGCAACAGCTCATCTCCATGAACAGGAATTAATCTTGTCTCCACACCAACACCTTAGCTTTTTGTCATTACTTGAATTTACTTTGGATCCAAAGCCATTCACTCTCTAGAATAACTTAGCCTATTTTCTCTGTTCTAGGGAAAAGTACTATAGAGCTGATCCTATTTTGAGCAGAGGGTTCTCTAGTTCTCTCTTCCAGCCTAAATTATTTTCTGACTCTAGATAAAAATATGCCTTGCCTATGTTTGAAATAGTTTGGCACTGAAAATTGTTGTTTTACCTTTTCTTAACCAGTAAAACTACCTGTGCCTTTCTTATCGAGTCATATTTTCCACTTTCTTTCTTTTTTCACTTTTCTTTCCTCCCATTCCACAGAGAAATATTGCTAATGAAAAAACCTTAAATAATTATGCAGATATTTGTACAAAAATAGGATTTGTTCATTTAGCAAAACTGATGAGATAACTAAACTGAATGAGAACTTTGTACATAGGCATATCCCAGCTACCACATTTCTAGTCTGTACTAGCTAGGTTGCTGAAGACCATTATTAAATATGACAATTACTCTGCCTACTTTTATGACTTGTTAAAGATTTTCTTCCTTTTTTTTTCAGTGGCATATTAATCCATAGATCTCTGTAGGTTGATCCATTTCTCTACTGTTGTTACTTTTTGGGGTTTCGTTTATTTAATATTCTTTATGTCAATTATTCTCTTAGTCTTTCTGCTTCATTTTAAAATTAATTTTTTCATTTTCGTCATCTATGTCTGTCTCACTGAACTCATGACTGTGTGTTAGTTCTCAGGACTACATACTGTGGTTCCAGTCAGGTTGGAATATGTCTATGTAGAGATAAAAGTATACCACTGCTCTGGTTTCAGGACATGGCTCTGAAAGTACTCTCATTTTGAGGTGTCTGACCTACAGCGTAAATATAGATGGAAAGTCATGTACAGCAGCTAGAAGTGAACTTTGTTGAAAATGAGGTTATTAAAAGTGAGATCACTGTGAAAAATCTTGATTTTTTACTGAACACCACTTCTTTTTGACTCTTTTCTTTCAACTAGCTATCTTTTCTTCCTTTCAACACAAACTCTTCAATGTATTTTCCACCTAAATGAAAGTATTGTGCTAGGGGTTGCTTTTTCTTTCCCAGAAACACTGGTGCAACACTTCTAATTAGTTTTTAATTGGTCCGTTTTTTAAACAATTTTTATCGTACAATTCTAAATTTTTTTCACCAAAATTTGATTTTGACTTTATTTCTGTCTTAGGTTTAAATTTTCTTTCTTACTATTTTTTCCTCTCTGAAAAATACAAAGCTTCTTCTTAATTCAAAGTGGAAAATTACACTTTCATGAGCTTCTTGAAGAATTAATAGATACTTTCAGATATTCTTTACAGATCTGAAAATAAAGAATGTAGTTTAACCATAGTTCCAAGCTCTTACTATTTTTATCAACCTTTTTGAGGAACTACACATGTATACAAAACAAACCTAAAATGAACACAGAGACTGCCCAATTTTTCTCCTTAATGTCCCAAAGACTACACACACTTAGTGTACCATATAAATCAAGTCGTTGAAAAATAGATCTGATTTAGAAAAAAATGCATATTGGAGTGTTTGTATCAGACTTTATACACAGAAGATCATCAAACACTGGCAATCAAGAAGAATTCATTTTAGGTTAAAGACTATATTTTGTGCAGATATAGGAACAAAACCAATTACTTTCAGAATTGTTTTAAAATATAGAGACTAACTCGCATGAATTCCTAATATCATGTAACTCTTACTGAATGAATAGGTACCATTTTTAGGAAGAAAAAGAATTTTGCGTCGTGATTGTAAGGCACAAGGTACAGACAATATCTACCAAGTAATTTAACATTTTCTCCATTGACCTTTGGAAATTATCCTGCAAGCCAGTAAAAAAGACATTTTTAGAAGTTCTGACTATTTTATATCTCTCCTCATTACATCCATTTATAGTCCTTAATCATATTCCCCACATTAAACTATTCTCGTTCCTCTCTTTCTATAAATAGTAAACTAAACCAGGGGACCCATGAGTGCTTCTCCTGTCCTAAGTGCAGCTGAGTGTTTTAGCAGCTTCCTACCTTATCTCAGAGTGCTGTCTGGGCAAAAATCATCCCTTCTTCACACCTGCTTTTTCATGTGTGTGGTAGGTTGAGCCTGAGCNTGAAGAAAGAGGGCGGAGCCGCTTAAAACTGTTTCTTGCAGACCATGGTGGAACCTGTAATATTCCAACTGTTTTTCTCTTTAATCCATTTAAAGACATGGGGGGTGATGAAGGATGCTGAATGCAGCCTATGTGCAAAGGGGACCACGCCAAGGTGACCCAAAAGTTGTGAGGAGCTATGAGGAACTTTTAAGATTTTCTGTGAAGAAGCAAGTTGCTATTTCAGGCTGGAATTTGTCCACCCTTAAAAAAGAAAACCCCATGTGTGGTGCATGTGATTTTCTATCCATGGGAGAACTGTTTTTTCCGGCAGCAGTGTTTTTCCCAGGCGGTGACTGTTGGCTGATGCAGTTTGGGAGACCACGGACAGCAAAAAGAGACCTCTATGTCCTTAAATAGTGGAGAGATTCTTAAGAGCTGTGAATATTGACCAAGAATCGTGTGGTGTTATCCTTTGTGCTGGTTTGGGGAAAAGAAAAGGGAGGAGGGGGTGTGGGAGCAAAAGGAGGGGTTTTTTTGCTTTAATTTCTTATTATTTCTTTTTCTTTCTTTTAGTTTTGTTCATGAACTGTTCAAAATATTCTTTAAGTTTTGAGCCTGCTTTGCATTCCTCCAAATCTCCTATCTCACAAAAGATAAGAAAGGCAAACTGAAACCATTACAAAATTTGATGTTTCTCCCGTTAGAGCCAAACCCGCTACAATGTGTGTGGACAAGAAGGAAACTGTTGCCTACTACAGCCATGTTCCCATCTGGTCATATAATAAAGCCCCTTTTAGCTGTTATCCTGATCTGCTGCACATACTGCCCTTCAAAAATGCAATTTTAGCACTTCCAAGATATTTGCAAAGTCTAAAACCAACCTCAGTCTTTCATTCTACATTTCTAGCTGCAAACTTGGTATACTGCTCCAGTCACTGTGACATCAGAATTGTATTTACCAGAACTATTTTTATGTCTTCATTTAAGTGTTTTGGGGGTTTCTTGCAAAAGAACCCTGGAATGCACTGGCTGAGGATCTTTTATTTAGCAAACTAATGACTGATTCAATGCATTGTCCAAGATGGGGTCAATGTGAAAATTGATTCCTCTATAATAACTTGCTCTAATTTGTTTTTCACAGAATATGTTTCTAATCATCATTTCCCTGTGTCATTTCCTTGGATGGATGCTTAATTTCCAGTGTTAAGGACACAGAAATCCTTATTTTGTTTACTTTCTCCAACTATTTCATGCTGTACTGAAATAATTTCATTTTTATTTCTATGAAATTTCAATGGTAGTAAAGAAAGGTTCTGATTTTTCATAATCATAAAAAAATAAGCAATAGTACTTTTGTCAGCCATGTAATATGACCAGAGAATTGCTGTTGTGTGCAAAGAGTTACACTTCATGACTTCTACTCTGCTTAAATATGTATGATGTTTTTAAATGGAATTTGACAAATAGAGAAGACACATGTGCATAGGACTATAGGTCACGACTGAAACAGAGAAGATATACAGTCCAACTCATACCCCAGTGAAACCTTTCATTATAAATTAGAATGAACCTTGCTTTCTATTTTCCTCTGCTTAAGCCATACACACTTAGCAATTGAAAAAGCAACTAAATAAACACAGAGTTAAAGAATTTTCCATTCTGTTTAACACAGCCTTTTGGATGGTGGTAAATGCAGCTGCCTAAGAGACTATTTCCTGGGAATCAAAGTAATTTCACAATGTCATTTTCCTTCTTACCCTGAAAAATATGGAAAGTGCATGTAACAAGGAAAAAAAGTCTTAATCATATACATAGAATCATAGAATTTGGTTTGAAAGGCAATTTAAAGGTCATGTAGTCCAACACCCCTGCAATTATCAGGGACTTTGTCAACTAGATAAGGTTGCTTGGAGCCTCATCCAGCCTGGCCTTGAATGCTTCCAGGCATGGAGCACCCACCACCTCTCTGGGCAACTTGTTCCCGTGTTTTACCCCCTCATTGTAAAAAATTTCTTCCTTATATTTAATTTAAACCATCCTTCTTTTAGTTTATTATTTAAATTATTTTTTTAATTATTATGCCTTGTCCTATTGCAATAGGCCCTGCAAAAATTTTGTCCCCATCTTCCTTGTAAGCCCCATTTAAGTACCGAAAGTGTGCAGTGAGCTCTCCTCAGAGCCTTATCTTCTCCAAGCTTAACAACCGTGCTGGTTTCAACTGGGGTAGAGTTTACTTTCTTCACAGTGGCTGGAAGGGGGCTGTACTTTGGATTTGTGGTGAACACAGGGTTGATAGCACAGAGATGTTTTTGTTATTACTGACCAGGGCTTACACAGAGCCAAGATCTTTTCTGCTTTAAATACTTTTCTGCTTTACACCACACTGGTGAGGGGACTGGGGGTGTGTGGGAGGTTGGGAGGACACACAGCCAGGACAGGTGACCCCAACTGACCAAAGGGATATTCCAGGCCATATGAAATCATCTGAGTACATAAAGAGGAGGGAAAAAAGAGGAAGGGGGGGACATTTGGAGTGATGTTTGTCTTCCCAAGTAACTGTTATGCTTGTTGGGGTCCTGGTCTCCTAGAGATGGCTGAACACCTGTCTGCTCACAGGAAGGGGTGAATTAATTCTTTGTTTTGCTTTGCTTTTGTGCACAGCTTTTGCTTTCTCTATTAAACTGTCCATATCACAACCCACAATTTCTCTATCTTTTACCTTTCTGATTTTGTCCCCAGACATTCTGGCAGGGGAGAGCAGCTGCATGGGGCTGCTTGGCTGGGGTTAAACCACAACATAACCGGAATTCTTAGCCTTTCCTCACAGGAGAGATGCACCAGCCCTCTGATCATTTTTGTGGCCCTCCTCTGAACTCGCTCCAGCAGGTCCATGTCCTTCCTGTGCTGGGACCCCAGAGCTGGATGCAGTGTTCCAGGTGGGGTCTCACCAGAGCAGAGCAGAGGGGCAGAATTCCCTCCCTGGCCCTGCTGCCCATGGTGCTCTGGATGCAGCCCAGGACATGTTTGGCTTTCTGAGCTGTGAGTGCACATGGCTGGGTCATGTCCAGCCTCTCACACATCAGCACTCCTAAATCCCTCTAGGAAGGGCTGCTCTGTATCTGTTCATCCCCCAGCCTGTGTTGATTCCTGGTTCAGCATTTAGCCTTGATGAACCTCATGAAGTTCATCCACTGAGGTAGTCACTCCATCATAGAAGGCCATTAGGTTGGTCAGATAGGACTTGCCCGGTGTGGTGAAGACACATGATTTAAAATATATCAAATGCTTTATAACTTCTTTCAGTAAAGTAACAGCTACAATTTTAAATGTGCTCGGGGTTTTATGGGACATCAGCAAAATAAGGAATGAATTTTACAATTATCGAGCTTACATCTTTTAAGAAAGTAAAAGCATACTGAAATTCAGAAGCTGATGCAAGAGATGAGGAGAATACTTAAATATTTCTTTACTTCTCTTTAGTGCTGTATAATCTAAATCTCTGGGAATCTGACAGGAAACCAGTGACAGTTTTAGAAGTTACAAACAGAATTTCTCCCATTAGATATGAAATAAGGACTTTGCTGAGTTTACACGACATTTCTTCCATCAGAGTCCCAGTATCTTCTATCATAGCTACCTGTTAAATTATCTCATTATTGTCCCTTTTTTCTTTCTGAATAAGCAGGGAAGTACTGGAATCTATTGTACTACCTACTGTTTGCAATATGCAGCAGTTCCGAATATTATAAAATAAAGTTGGATTTGCATATCAAAGTTGATTGTCTTAAGGGCAAAAAGTCGTGATAAAGTTATTCCTTAATCTCTAGACCATGCCACAGTACAATTTTCTTTCCTGTCAGCCTGGGAGGCTCAGAGCTCCTGCCTGCCTCAAATCTACAGAGAGTTCTCACTGGGAAGCTGGAGGCTGATCCTGTAGCTGGATTCCAAATAATGCTATGAGCTCAGTACAGAGAAAAAGACATAAAAACACTTTTATAATGAATCTGAAGCTGTCAAAAATGTTTAAAAAAATTTGGATCACATTCCTGATATCTGAGTTTCATCCAAAATTTGTTGTGCTTCTTTGTAAAGAACAAAGATTTGGAAACACAAGCACCCTAGTGGGGAAATGATATTCACTTGAGATGTCTGAAATATGGAATTTGTTCATGCCTTCTTGGGTTCTTGTGTCACTGTTACTGTTATAGTGCAACATACTAACACAGCAATGAAAATTACCTTTTAATTTAATGAAAATAAAATATTCATATGAACCAGAAAAAAGCATTATTGTGACTTTAGATCAAGTTTAAATGAAGCATAGGTTGTACTGAACCATGCAGCCCATTAAATAATGGCCTCACCATCACAAGTCAAAGTCTGCCTTTGCTCAACAGTGACATGTAACTAATATTTTCCTGTTGCATTAGTGAGCTACATATTTCCCTCACCCATGTAATACCTATGTGTGCACCTTGGCACACCTGCTCCATGATGCACACACCTGCTTCATCATGCTTATGGTTTCAGTGTTTCAGTATGAAATGCTCTTAAATCTAAAAAATGTTTGATTTATTTCACTTGAAATTGTATTTATTCTGTATCTTGCCACATGTTATGAGTTGGAATGCAAAAGACATTGAAGAGGAAGGAGAAGAGAAAACGTGTGAAGAGACAAATAAATAACCTGTTAAATTTTTCGGGGCACAAATTTGTGTGAGATCAGCTCTGAGGATTAGTCACTCATAGCTGAATCATAGGAGGTCCAGAAAAGAGGACTCTAAGCACCTTCTTCAGCTATAATTCACGTACACTTACCTTTTTTTTCAGCACAAATATTTCTTCCAATTGGCCTGTGAGTTAGACCTTTTGACACAGCTGGATTCCAGGAGTCACATCGGAGGTATTATGACATATAACTTACGTATCAGTAAGTGGGTGTGATCCTAAGGGAGTCTTACTGAAGCTAAATGAGTAATTGAGCCTGAGAAAGTTGGAGCAAGGGTGATATGCATCCAAAACACTCCAAAAAGAGATTTTTCACAATTTCCAGTTGCTTCTGCCCTTAGGAGACCATGGTATGCACAGGATATTTTTGTCTGTATGTTAGGTGAAATACTGTTTTGCTTCTAAAAGCTGAACTTCAAACTGCATTTGATTACCAAATGCAAAACCATACATTCGATGAAATACTACAGAAGAGACGAACTCAAATTGAAACCCAAGAGTTGAAGAGTTTAGGTTTAAAAAAAATATTTTTTTTCTACAGAGTACATGGAACTGCACAGAAAGAATGGAAAAAATGTGTGAAAAATAGTGAACGGTTTAGGTAAGTTGATATTCAAACTCTGAAAATTCTCAGGACCTGTGCTAAACTGGATTATCTTATAAATAAAACAACAAGAATTATTATGTTTGAGACAAAATGCTTTCTGGCTGAAAAGGATTCTATAGTTCCATCGTTTTGGAATCCCTCCACAGTACAGTATAATCCTGTAAAAGGATTGTGTTACAGTACAAGATGCATAATTTCCTCATTGTATTTGGTTCTAGAATAGATCCTTCATTAGGTCTAGTTACAGTATTACTTTAAGTATGTACATATGTACATATGTTGAGAATCTAAAAGGTGTTGATTTCAGCAGTAAATAAAACAAACAGTGATTAGGGTGTCGGTAATGAACAAATAAAGACAGATCAGAAGACAAATTATGAGGTTTAGCCATTTTGGAAATTATGATGTATCCCAAAAAGAATGAAAATAGTCTTTTTCATCAGATACTGTTTTAATCTAGATGAGGAACCATTACATCCAGGAGGCCTCACTTAGAGTCTGTTTTCAGAAAAAAAAAAAAAAAAATTAAGGGTTTTTTTGGGTTATTTTAATGAGAAAAGCCAATTTTCAAAGCCTCAGAAACTTTAGCAGTGCAATAAACTGTGATATTCATGGCTTATGCAGACTGAATTAACACTTATTTAGCTCTTTGGTATTAACTGCACCTAGATAATCAAAGAAAAATATAATTATGCAACGTTTTCACTTATTGATCATTTTTATATCAGGTTTGCTGATTATATTCCCAATAATTAGGGCACAAACATCATTTTACTCCATGGTACTCAGACTGCTAGAATATGATGCATGTCGGACAAGCAATTTGCATCCACAAAATGTTGGAAATGTTAAACTTGTGGTCCATTCACATTTAGTACATTATTTGCAGAGAAAAAATTGAAATTCACATCCATATTGGAAAGTAGAATGTATTCATGAACTCAGGCAGCTGTTTTCAGGTATAGACAGATGTTTGTGTGCATCATTAACTGGCTGGTGTAAACATGCATAACTGATCATAAAATGTGTACATAATTTACAGGGAAGTTCTCAGCTACTTCAGCATTCTTATTCTAGGAAATATTAATGTTGAGAAGATAATGACTACAACCCAACATTCAATTGAACTGTGCTGGAACTTATAGTCTCACATACCAAGAACAAATGATCGTTTCCCTCCCATGGCAGTTGTAAGCAAGCCAAGAATCCATGAAGCAAAATATAAGATTTTGATAGGTGACAAATAATTAACATTTGGTCTGTAGACAGTGACCATGCAGAGATGCTTATCAAAAAGTGATATTCTGTGTCAAGGAAGTTGTAGCTAGGATCTTTGGGTCCCAGCAACTGGACAGGCAGTGTTTACTGTTAAGCAATGTCTCTTTACTCTGCCTGGCTGCTTGCTAAACTGCCTCGGGACAGGCAGGAAAGCTAAGTGATGAATTTGGTATTAATCTGAGTTTGTGTTTAGGGAAATCAGGAATCCCCAGCTAACAAGAATAACAAGCCTTTAAGGAGGAGTGAGTGACTAATTAGCCATAGTTTGAGTCATGGTGTCAAAGCATCCATAAGGATTTTTAATAGATACTAAGAATAGAAGTTATTCCTTTGACTTCAGTGAGGCCAAAGTTGTACACCATGGTGCTACCTAAACAGAGACAGTCATACTCGTTTTGAGTGGTATTTGACTATTTCTGCATTCTTGTGTACAACATTCTGTAATATTTCTTTCAACCATATGAAAAGCATATATAATGCTTGTCTGCAGAATGTAAAATTTCTCTATGGAGCAGTAGCTATAATTCTAATCATAGATTTATCTTTTGGATTTAGTTTAGTATTTACCAGTTAATTTCAGGTTCTTTTAAGAAGACAGTGAAATGTTATTACTTTTGTCAGTCTCTGTTCTTCCAGCAGTTCCAGAGTGCCATAACTCATTTGGTGATTCATTCTCACTGTTATTTTTCATTGCCTTTTTTGAAATTTTATTTTTTGCTGTAGGGCAAAGAGTTAAGGCAAAGTAATCATAAGATAAAATAAAGACTTTTCTGTCCCATCATCTTTCAGTAGAGATTAAACAATCTATGTTGACTGACAGAATGGATTTTTCATTGAGTGCCATGTGCTGTTTCTTGAGACTACATTTATACATAGAATATTTGTATGTTACCAGAGTAATGATGACAACAGCAAGCAAGCCTCAGAACTTTGCAACAAAAGGAATACATTTAATGAGTTTACTCTCACAGAAATATATAAAGTAGTGCAATAGATTTCATAATATGCACATTTTGTGCCAATGTAGTATTTCTCTACATGTCCCCCAGATTTTAAATGCATAGTTTTCCATATTTAAATTAATAAATGAGAAATACTTTGCCTAGATATACATTGTGTTATAATCATAACAATTTTCTACTGTACATGCACATGAAAGATGTTAGCCCACATTCCAGTCTTTTCTGAAAGTAAGAAACAGTTCTAGCTTCTATAATATATCAGCAAAAAAGGCTTCCTGGAAATCTAGCACACTCAAGGTGCAAATTAGAAAATAAAAAATCCCATTAACGTATTATAGATTCACTTTTAGATTCAGATCCTCAAACAAACTGGGAGTCTCAGTGGAATTTAATCACTTTACAACAGCCATGGATTAACTCTACACGTGGAAATTTGAACAGGATACTTGAGTTGGCAATATCTAAAATCTGAATACAGGTTTAATTATACCTACACAACCAAGCAGATATACTAGTACTCTTATCACACATCTTCTGAATGATACCTGCTACTATTCAAATATTGACCTTTTTATTCCACTCTCTTCCAATAACAAGTTTCTAAGTCTCTGGAAAACAAAGCACTTCATCCATACTGATTAAATAGCTTTAGAAGTCTACAAGAAGTGGCCTGGAGGCACAAACAATCCAGGAGGTATTTGGAAAGAATTGATGACAATCTTTTGGTGTAAGTGGTGGAGGAACCAATGTGCTGTTGGACCTTATAGTAACCAGCAAGGAAAATCTGGTTGGAGATGTGAAGGCTTAGGGCAGCATGGCTACAGTGACCAGAAGATCATAGAGTTGAATATCCTATGAGGAGGAAGCAGGGTACTTAGTAGGATGAAAACCTTAGATTTCAGGGTAGCTAACTTTGTCTTCTTCAGGGACCTTCTTGGAATAATCTCACAGATATGTGCCCTAGTGGGACAGATCTCTGCCTTCACACTCTAGAATAATGCATCCCCATGGGCAAGAAAATGGACAAAAGGGGTGTGGAGACCTGTCAAGGAGCTCTTGTCCCATCATAAATACAAAATGGCATCCTATTTCTGATAAAGGTGATGCCTTTCTTTTCCCTCTGATTAGTAGAAGAACCAATACAATATGTGCTGGGAAGTCTCAATTAGTTGACCTTATTATTACTCAAGATTTTAGAACAGATTCTTAAGGGAAGCTCAGTGAAGGATGTGGTGATAAAACAAGTATGGGAAAAAATGCAACAGAGTTCTATTGCAGGTAGATTTTGTGAGAACAAGTTTAATGACTAAAAATTTACTGAACTTAGTATATCTGTAGTTTACCTGTGAAAGTATCTGATATGGTGATCTTGGACAAAATATTTCAGGTGAATTAGGTATAGAAGAAATGTAAGATGATTATAGTTTGCCCACCATTTTGTTAATTATATTGTCATGGGACTTATCAATCTTTTAACTCTCCTCTGCCAAAAAACAAAACAAGGATAAATTCTGAGTCTAGGTATGCTACATTGGGTAAGAATGGAAATTTTTCTTATGTCCTTCTCATTTAAAAAAAAAAAAAAAAAAAAAAAAAAGAGAAGTTTATGAAACCAGTTTATGAAACTTTTGTAGCAAGGTCACGTTGAAGATCACACCAACTCATTCAAAAATTGCATTTTCAAAAGCAGATAAACAGAGTAAAATTTCATCCAGTCCAGTTCCCAACAATTTTGAGGGCTTCTGTATTCAATACATTGTCTGTGTGGGACAAGACTCTTCAGAGCACTTGAAATGGGAAAAGAGATCAAGTAATATTTAGGCATTAGAGACATATGGCATAAGGAAATATCAGTAGAACTAATAAGTTAAGCTTTAACTCTGAAGATATCATGTGGAAGTGCATATTTTTCTTGTATTTAGGGAAGCTAACCAACTGAGTTGACTGATATGAGTTTCTTACTGCCTTTCACGTCCTTAGAAACTTCCAAAATTGTTCTGAAGAGATGGTAGAGATACTCTTAACACAGAAATAAATGTCTTTCTAAATACCAGACTTATTCATGGGGGAATAATAGGTACTTCTCTGATTGGCTTCCTAAGTCTAAAAAAATATTTGAGGATAAGGGCAGGGATAGGATGCGTGGACAGTTGAATAGAAACAGAAATTAAGTGCCTGGGTGCTTCTGATTCCCATATGGATAGCATATAATACATAGTAAGTTTGGTTTGGGACATGTTTTCTAAGAAAATGTTTTGTTCTAAATGAAAAATTTTGTTTTGTGAATAGTAGCTGGTCATGATTCACTCTAGTGCATCTATGAGATAAGAAAAAAATGACCCATGAACTGAACTGAGTTCAGACCTTCCTGGGGTTCATTATAATGAACAACCAGCACAGGGAAACCTTAGAATGCAATAAAGCCATATCAAGTTACAGAAAATGATTAAACAGGCAAGTAAATTAAATGTTTTGCTGCACTGTAGTAACTTCATAATCTGTAAAGTTTTAGTTTTCAGGATGTTAGGCTCCATGAAGTCTTCCCAGCACTTTAAGTGAGGTTAGATCAGGTTAAAGTGGGAGTTTTACTTACTGTAAGCTGAAGAGACATCCTGCGCAGAAGCTGCTTTTGCTCTCTGCTTCCTATGTTCTTTTCCACAGGCGGCTGCTGCCAGAAGATCACAATTTATTTGTCTTTCAGAAACATTTTCTGCAGGCTTATGTGTGTGCTCATGGAGAAGGTACTGGAGAAGGTGCTGGAGAAGCACCTCAGATTTCCTGGTTTCTAAGATGTAGGTCCTGAAGTTCCCAGAACTTTGAGTCTTTCGGTTTCCAAACTGCCACCAAGCTAGAAAGCATACCAAGGGAGTAAGTAACTACAATTCTCAGCTCCACAGTTTTTCTTTCTATCTTCTGGGAGCTGCTGAGTTGCCTACACCAGTTCTGTTGAGATGATCGTGTCATCCCCATGTGACTTTCATGGCAAACTATAAAATGCTTGTGAAGTAAAATATTCTGATATTTTTCTCCTTCTATAAGCAAAGTCCAATTGCAACAAAAAGTTCCATCCAGGTTTTTCGTAATAATGGAGAAATTTATCTATCTGAGGGAGACCTTGCTCTGCGCAGAACTTATGTTTAGTTTCCTGGACAGAGCAAAGCCATTCCACCTCTCCCAAGCATTCAGTACCATCAGGTGGGAGGGGCTCAGAAAGAGACCTAAATGTATCAGTCTTCCACTCTGGGGACCAAGAACAAGCACACAGTTGGATCTTAGAGACTCCAGGGCTGTTAATAATTTCTTTGTCTGAGCCAAAGTGGACATATCATAACTGGGATACAGACAAATGAGAAAACTTACAGAAGCTGTAGCACTGGGCTGGGGAAAAGAAACAACCCTATTGCTGTAAATTCACACTTCTCAAAGAAAAAAGAGTGGAGGAAGACAGATACTGGAAAGAAGGGACAAGCCATTTTTAGAAACATACTACATAGTAATGTATTTCATTTCCAAGGGCTGTAGATAGAATGAAATAAATATCGTACCTGTTAATGAGCACGTCCAAGGGTCACAGTTCTGAAGAGTTTGTTTTGGCTGGTTTGGTATATGATTGAATATAATTTCTAGTTCAGTTTTATTTTTGGTCAGAAAAGGATCTTATAAAACCCAATCAAATGTTTAGCGCTAATGTACTGTCAAGTGGAATATAAATTCCTCAGTTAGCACTTCATATAGCATACGCATACTTTACCACATTTCACAGAGCAAAGCAAATAAAAATTGCTTGATTTACAAATTTACAATCAGGCTCAAATACAGTGTATATTAAATAATATGCATCTTGTACAGTTTGCAAGAAAGCTAGTAAGAGAAAAGAAAAGATGACGAGAAAATTAAGACTGGAATTTAATTGGACTCCACTATTCATCTCATTTCCACTTTTTTGTATTAGAATGTTAGAAGCAAGCCTTGACAAGCTACTCAAACACTTGCTGATCCTATTTTATACCTTTCTTTTTATTAATCTTCCTCTTTGCAGTGGTAACCGAATCTGTCACATTTCAATTCTGAAAACCATTGCAATATTTTAATAATTTTACTGGTTTCTGTTGCCATATAAGTAGGAATTTTCAGCAATCACATAAAATTTTAGTTTTGATAAGTGCAGCATAAATGTAGAGTTTATCAAACAGAGAATGAATTCATCATCCTTTTCTTCTCTTTGTTTTGCATGTTGAGATTGTAACCAAATCACCAAAGATGTTTTAAAGTCCATGTCTCTGGAAAACAAACCCAATTGTTCTTCCTGGAGCTTGTGAGCCTGTATGTCCTCTGGAGGATGTTCAGCACCTCAGACTGAGCTCCCATGAATGCAGGCCCTGCCATGGCTCTCTTTTCACCTCTTCACTGCCTGGGCTCAGCAATGCTGAGCAGCTGCTTTGAAATATCCTTTCATTTCTAGGCTCTGCATACACCATTCCTGTCTGGAACCCTTAGCTACCTCCCATTTCCTTTTCCACAGTCTTCTCCATCAGCTTCAACTCTTTCTATTTCACAGGTATGTCTTTGCTTTAATCCAGGTTGCCTCTTCTACTCTGACCACCTCATTTACCAGTTAGATTTTAATCTCAATTAATATTCATTTATGTTTTAAGATCCAGGTAATACAGTTAATCTCACCATTTTCCAACAAAATAGGAAAGAGGTAAATTGAAGCCATTACCTCCTATTTTCTCCCTTGTTCTGTTTTTGCTTTCTTTTGTTTATGCAGTATTAGACCACTTCTTGTTTGTGTGTTATTTTGTGCAGCCAATATCTTTCCAGAACAGGCCTGACTTATTATAGGTCAATTGACAAAGAGCATTTATAGGAAGAATATTCCAGAGAATGAAGCTGTCCTAAAATAGAGGTATTTTTCAGCACAATTCCTGGGTCACTTTTGTTAAAATCTAGGGTGTGACTCACAGCTGGCAGAACAGCTCTTATGTTCCTGAAAGTGATCTGAGTATGAAACCAATGTTCCCCCGAATTTTCTTTCACATTTAGGAAAAAAAAATTAAAATTAGATGTGGACTGTGCAGATGTCTCAGAGAGAAAAACACTGACACTGTTTAAAGACAGTGATTTTCTTATTATTTGCCAAAATGGTCATTAAAACCACATGCACAGCTACCATCTGATTCACTTTCAGAATCCATATTCTGAAAATCTGCAATCTACAACTGGGTTTTATTTGTCACAAAGTCTGAATGACATAATTTAAAAAAATAAGTAGAATTCAACAGGTATTTATTTCAGTAATTCTTAGAATGACTTTGAATATTAGAATGGCTTTGTGCTATGACATTAGCTTTAGAAAAAAAAGACACACAATAATTTAATTTTAAAATTGAAATGCTCGGGGACTAAGGTTAATAAAGAGCAAGTATTATGCATGAACACTTTTCTATTCATACTTAATATTCATTATCATTATGGGTAGAAAGCATTGTAAAACATTCTCATTTTCTAAATATTCAAATTCATAATGAGCTGTATAAAATGCATCCCCTTATACCATTAATACTCTGATTCCCATTGACACAGTAGACCTTTCTAATCATATCCATTTTTAAATACTCAGACTAAGATGAGAGATTTATGCAGGTCACTCTGTCACATGCATCTGGAATAAAAATGTGTAATCATGTATTTTTGTAGATTAAAAAAGATGGATACACTGTATGCCAAAAACTAAGCAAGAATCTTTGGTACACCTCTGTTAACCTCTCAAATTCCTTCTGCCTTTTAAAATAATATAAGAAAGTATGTAGTTTTTAAAAAAAATCTGAATTTCTACCCCTTTTAGGTCTCCCCATCTTTCTCTAGATTTAAAAGCCAACAGTTTGCAATACGCCACTTCCATATCATCACACAAAACCATTTTGATCCTTTCCAAGTTCCTAATGGAATGTTTCCTTTCTAAACTCCTGGTCTAGCTAGAGACTTTTCATCCCACCATTCAAATATGACAGATCTGAAAAAAAAGAATTTCAAGTTTCTTAATCTCTATCTGTATAACTGTGCAGTCATCACAAGTATACTGTTATTGACTGAATTTATATAGAAGCTATATTAAACTCTCCATGCTTTCTCTTTTCTGTTGAGTGAAATTTGGCTTTCTGAGAGAAAAAGTACAACCACTCTTTAAGACTCTTCTTCAAAATTCCATTTGTCAGAGGAACTGATCATTTCAAAGAAGATTTGAAATAGTTCTCTCTCCTACAGGCTAGCATTTAGGAAACAACAATGTATTGCATAGTTTGCCTTGGATTGTTTGACAGCACAGTAGGCTCTCAGTGTTCAGTGTTCATACTTTTATCTTGGAACATAAGAAAATATTAAGGATTGATTCTAAAATTATCTTGGCAGCAAGGTTTTCCCTAGCAGCTATGACTTCTCAAGTAAAATTTGAAAGGGTATTTTTGTTTTTCAAATGTCATTGTTTCTTCAGCACAACCTTGCCAGTGATTTTTTTATAGTTATTTAGTGTTCTGTGTGTTGGAAACAAGGTAAGTTCAAACTGAATGTTCTCGAGGAGATAAATTCCAGTTTGCGATATGAAGGTCTCTTTCCAGACTTCGCTAGTGCTAATTGTAGTTGTTCGCAATGTTCTTTGAAAAAAGCACTCATGTAGAACTCTTAATAATGATTTCATGCTACCCACAGCATTCGTCAAATATTTTAAAAATGAAATAGAAACAAAGTAACTACAAAATAGGGAAGTTATTGAAGGTTTAAAAAGTTTAGAGAAAAATTCCTGTCCCCTGAATGATCTTAAAACAATTTTATTTTTACTCACAGGATCACTTCAGTGTAGAGCAAGAGGAATACCTTCATGACTAGGAAGATAAGGATTTGGCCCCATATGAAAGTTCTTTCATGAAAAAGCTAAAGGCTTTTTTGCAACATTAATAGCAAACTTATTATAAACTTGCAAATGTACATGCACATTTTTAACAAGAAGCTTACCTTGATTGTGTAAAGATGTTAAAATACATGAAATAATTGGTATGGTAGGAGAAAAGAGTTTGCAAGTATAAACACAAAGAGCTATTATGATGTTAAAACTCAATGATGCAACAGCTGATAGTTTTAATGAATGACCTGTGGAAGTTCTTCTACCTGCAGTTACCTGTGGAACTCTTTGTGTTATATAGAATAATGAATACATGCAGGCTACATATCAGTGGAAGGATATAAAATTCACAAAAGTATTGAATATCCTGAATAATAAAGTACATAACATTTTCAGGTCTCAGCACAATTTCTCTGGAGATTATCACTTTTTTCTATATGGTACTGCACTGTGAACATAACTTAAATGCCTGGCAACAGGAGTACAAATTGCTGCACTGAATCTTAATGGTATGTTGCTAAAATCATTATTATAATGAGAAAAAATTACTTTCCTTAATATTAGGGAAAATGAAAGAAGAGACAGTCAAACATTTTCTGTCTGTAGTTAAACTATTACATTCATATTTAGCCACTTGAATTCTAATGCCTTTATTTTTAAAAATTTTGAGTACCAGCTCCTCAGTGAACATCACTGAAATCACTAAATGACTGACATCTCTGGAAATCAAGCCCTCTATTTAAATGCCAGGAGCGCACAAGCTTCCCAAGACTACATGCCAGATATAAAGGTAGTTATGTGGTATCTGAAGCTTGTGACTAAGCTTGAGCTCAGAGACTCATGATCAGAACATTCAGTGCCAGGCTGTAATTACGTTCAGGTTTGGATCATGCTGTAGAACATCTGAGCCTATAGGACCATCAGGTCCTGATGTGGATGGGAAAAATTACTGTCCTGTCCTAGACACGCTTCCCTCCCAGCAAAAAAAAACTTGTCTTGCAACAATGTCATCTGGTCCAGATGAGTCACCAAGTGGGTCTTTGGTAAAACATCCTAGGTCATATAAAGCAAGAGAGAGTCATGTAAAACAAGAGCCTGTCCAGGCTGACATATTGCTGTCAGTGCGGATGAATGGAGAGTCAATAGAAATCACTGCTTCAGTAGACTTCAGTCCACTCCTTGACTCTGGCAATTTATGACTATATTAACATAACCTGGCAGTTAATTTAAGGTCCTGCATACGGAATGTCACTTTTCAGTTTAACTCCTGATTTTAATTGTGGTTTAGTAGCTCAGACTAGCCAGGGTAAGAAATAAGTGTCACATTCTTAGAAGTAAACCTGATTTAAATAATCACCTTTAATGGTCATTTTCTTATGTTACTACAGTAGGCAAAACAAAAGTCTAGACTTGGAAGTAGACAAGCTGAATAATGTTTTCCACTTTTTGTGCATACCAATCATGAATGTAACCTGAGGAACAATAAATGAGATTTAATAATAATGTCTGGTTTAAGTGGGGGAAGTTATTCCTGTGCTGGAATTCTTAAAACATCCAGCTACAGTATTGATTTTAAGCCCTTTAAATATACCAGCAAAAAGTACTTATGTAATCCTTCAAGCAGAAGGAAAAAGGATATATTCTGTTTATAACACACTAAGTAGGCAGATGTCTCTAAAGTAGATTCCACTTCAATGCAACACTTTGTGATACCAATTAGAAAGCATATGCCATATTGCCTTGACATCCTGTTACTAAATGCTGATGAAAGTTTATGATCATAAGTAAAATATGTAAAGTAGGACTGAAAATAACTTTCAAGTTAAAACTGTTAAAATAGATACTGTGCAGAACGTATACCAGGTATTCTGCAATGCAGGCTCTCAGGGATGTATTTCTGTGGGGGTTTGTGGAGTACAGCAACGGATTTCAATGCTGCCTCAAGTACTGAGAGCTTCCATGTTTTTCCTGTGAAGACTAACACCAATAGCAGGTGACCAATCAAGTTACAGTAACAGATACTGACAGGTATAGTGGAGTTTGATAGCACAGCTATGGTTGCACCATGGTAAGCAAATTGTTCTGGAACCAGAATCTCCCAGCTAGCTTTTAGTTCAGGCATGCTTTGTAGCACCCACTGCTACCTTGATCCATAATTATCCAAACTGCTGCTGATGCTGCAGCTTTCTTCCTCCTCCTGTTGAAAGTGGCAGCCACGAGGACCTGAGACTACTCAGGGCATATGATCATACTGTGTCAGATGTTGGCATGGATACCAATTTGGCATGCACTGAAACCTTGAAGCTGGGACTCTGTTTCAGTTCCACAATTTAATGTATACAAAAAGGCTGCCATTAAACTTATGACTTTCCCAGGAATGGGATGATTACACCATATGCTGTATTTTAAATGCAAGACTTTGGACTTGATGCAGGGCTCATTGGGCTTGCACTGCAGTCTCATGTTCTCTGTTATGCTGCTTTGATCAACAATAGCGATATTATTTCTGTATTTCCCTTTGTTTACTAAGCTCTCAAACTCATATTCTAAGACCAAAATGTTTATGAGAACTAGTCTAATGCATTTCATAACATGGACCATCAAATTTCAGAGCTTTTTTCTTCACTGAGAGCAAAAACTGATGTGTTTAGAAAGGCTAAGAGTCTGAGCTGAAGACAGTCAAAGACAGAAAATCCCTCTCGCATGTTCTGGTGTTTATTCATATTCAGTCATAAGGAAAATAATGCTATTTTCAGCATGTTTCATTATATCCCAACCATCTTTGTTGTTGGCTTTAAACACTGAAGGATTAATGCCTTATCTAGCAAAGCTAAGTACATGGTATGAACAAATTAACTCATAGTTTTAATTTTCATATTTTTATTAGGCAGAACTCATAAACCTAAATATCTTTAGCCCTTAAAGTGTTCTTACGGCTTTTTCATGCACCATTTCTGTTTTCCATTTCATTATTTTCAATTCTGGCTTTTGAAGTACATATATACAAGAAGTTGTCTTCATATTTTAGTATCTCTTTGAACAATGCTGAATTCAGAGATGTATCTTTTATCACATTCATTTTTAAATCAGCATTGCTCAATTTATGTTCTCCTGTCACTGCTAGCCTCTCCTAGTTTAGTTCAGTGTGTTTCCCTACTCTGAGAAATCAGTTGACTAATTATTAATCCATTTGCCTGAATTTTGCTGGTCTTGTATGTGATTTTTTTTTTTAAATTAAGATATCACAGAGCAGTAAGCTAAATGCACTAAGCAGAATGGAGTTGATATAATGTTTCTGTCCTTTAATGTCCTTTATTAATATTATTTTTTATCAGCTTCTCAATTAATTCACCTGATATTGCTACCATAATAACCAACTTATAACCAACTCTGTGAGCCCACTTTAGGTGTTGGCAATGGGAAGAAAATTTTCAGTCTATTAAGAATTGTGGTGAGCACTTCTTTCGCTTCCTCTTGTCTTCCCTTCTTTCTGCTCTATGCAGTTCCAAACAAAATTTTGAGAGTTATTGAAATAAATATTTCATAATTTTTGTCCCAATTTCGGCCAAGGACAGGGTTAATTTTTCACAGTAGGCATGAGGGGACATAGCCTGGAGCTATGTGGGCATGGCCAAGACATTGTGTTATTCCACACCATCTTCCATCATGGCCAGGGGCAGGGAAAAGGGACTTTCTCTCACTTCCTAGAAGGAGGGGTGTTCCTTTCCCGTGGAGCAAGGGTGTTGAGCAGCCAGGAAAAAAGCATGGGCATGGGGGATCCAGGCACCGTTGTTCATTGTCTTGGGGCCACGCCGGGTCGGGTGAAGCGGTGAGCAATCTTTGCATATAAATCATCCTCTTTTTCAATACTTTTGTTATTAATATTGTTGCTGTTCATTTTCGTACCTCATGGCTGTTTCTGGTAAATTTTTCTTATCTCAACCCTTTTGTGTCTCTCAGCAGAGGGGAGCAGGAGTGCCGGTCCTAAACCACGACAATTGTTAGTTTTCAAAAATCTCAATTTACCACGTAAAACAAAGACAGCATGTAAGAACTTCAAACACATTCATGCATCCCAGAAAATATTCTGGTTTTGAAGAATCACACCAAGTGATTGAATTCATCATCTTTACCAGATGAAAACGTAACTTCTCACTTTATTTCAATATACTGAAGTATTCATTGAATTAATTTTCCTTTTCATCATTATTACATATTTTCGCACGTGTCTTATAATCAGGATATGATAATTGCAGGTTTTATTACATCTATATGTTTGAGCTCATGGATCCTTCCAGAAACCATACTCCTGATGCCTTTGTTTTCTTTTCAATTTCCCCAAACCATTTTGTTCTCATTTATACTGTCTCTTTTGCTTCCTCCCAACACTTCACATTCCCTGTACTTATTTTTCTGATACTGCTTTTTGCTTTCTTTCACCAAGTTCCTGTTAAATACATTTATTCAGAACTATTTTCTGCAATTTTTTCTTATGTTTCTCTTTAATTGTAGTAGATTTTCTTTGGTGTTCATGAGAAGGCCTATCAAAAAAAGTTTTTTCTACACAATTTTTTTCCATTACTGTTGACTTGAACAAGAAATGTACGTAGAAATTGCTGTATACTTTTAAAGAATTGTGGATTGAGAAAGACTTAGTGGGTTAAAGAGAAAGAAAAGGAAAAAAAACCAAAACACAGAAACAGCATCTTATCTCATGACTTTTTCAATACAATCTAATCTTATTAGATTAGTCTGCATAGGCTAAGTCTGCATATACTGTCACTGCACCCCATCATTCTGTGTTTACTTTCCCAAACCTACATAATCCTCTTGATTTGGATATTATAATCTAAAGAGAAAAACAACTTATTTTTCCTACAAATTGCATCAATCAATCAATCAGGAACTGCACGGTTTTGATAGATCCTGGCCTTGTAATAGACATGAAAAAGAAATGTGGTGTTTATAGCCAAACATGAAGAGATGCATTCTAAAAACATTATATCGATTATATTTATTAATGGGAATAGTGAGTTATCCAAAAGCAGTGCTGTATGTATTCTGTATATTTAAATTTTCAACAGTCTTTGAAGGATTCTTGTGCCATCCGTAATCCAATTTGTAACATTTAACTGCATATGATTTGAATGAATATTTCTAAAAGCATTATACATACTTTTTTGCTATCAAATTGATGTGTGTTACTTCGGTTTTCCTCTGATTACCTATAAACAACTATGAATTATTATTATAGTTTAAGTGCTCTGCACAATTAAGTAAACATTGATATTGCCTAATGCATGTACTTATTTACATATTCCTGTAATCTATTTTAAAGTCAGTTGCTCTGAATCACTGATAATGTTTTTCTACACATCTGTTTGTTCATGTCATTATGAAAGTATTCATTTGATTTCTGAGTATCTTTGTCAGCAAAAAAAAAACCCTTTTATTCATATTCAAAAACACTGTGGTTTGTCTTAGGTTTTATACTTGTCTCCAATATTATTTTCCCCTCTCATCTGCTTTTCTACTTTTGATGATAAGGATCATTTAGACTCTTTAAGTTAGTGATGGAAGACTTGAAAATATTCTTGGAAAAAGCAACAAATTAAATATTAATGCTTGGTGGGACAGACTGAACTAAGTAGATGAGTGGCTAGGAGGGAGGTCTGCAAATATAGTTGTTTTCTTTGGTTTTAAATATATGTAATGATTTCATTCAAGAGCTGTGTACTTCCATTACAAGGATTTTCCAGCCTCATACATTCCTATAACATGCAGAAGGAATTTGTGCTTCACTGTGTTGTGAAGCATGTATGATCTTATGTTTTTAATATAAACTATTTTCTGGCCATTATCTCAACAAATACTATGTTTAATTACTGTTTTCTCTCAAAAACATACATAGTGTTGGAAATATACATGAAGTTTTAAAAAAACCAGTTTTTAAGTTTCCTAGATTTTATGCAAGGCTGAGGCCAGTGAAGGGTACAAAAGTTACAGATTGGCTTGATATCACACAGTTTGAGGAGGAACGACAAGCCAAGATCCATGAGGTCCAGCATATGCTTTCCCTCATTTGTTTCTCTTCTACCGTGGTCTGGTGGCACAGATGCAAGGAGCCAATTCTGTTGAGACAGCAGGAAAGATTTTCTTCTCATGGAACAAAATCTACTGGAATCTGCTAATGGTCCGATGACAGGGTACAAATAGCTGGTGTTAAACTTCTCTAAGCTTCAATGGGAAGAAAACTTTAGAATATCCCCAGCTGGTAGAACCAAGGAAATATGAAATATAGAATCCTACTTGAAGTTTTGAATGGATATCATCATCCAACCTAATATACCTGTTCAGTACTTTAATAGCACATTTTCAAGCAGTTGAAGAAGTGCAAAACATGTTGTTAGAAAAATAACTGCATGGTAGACTCCGCTGTAACACAAACTTATATTTTCTTAATTCTATTCAGGTAACAAAGACTTCAGGAAGCCACAGACTATTTCAGCTAGCAAAATGTAACTTACATGCCAACATATTATCAACAGTTGTATCTTAAAATTTCTGGACTAGCCTTATTGTGCCTATAAACTTCTTTCATAGTAAGTTATGGCAATGGGGTCATACACAGAGTTTGCCAACAAATCTCAAGAATTTATCCCCAGTTAGTAGTCAATGAACTGCTGAGTTATTTCTTCATGTTTTTCAAGTCTTAAACTATGAAGCTACACTTGTAGGCAATGGAAGAGAGAATTTTACAGTATTGCTGATAAAGGTAATTGAGGAAGTTCCAGGTAGCACAGGACTGCTTCCTTGCTTTCCTTTATATTTCAGCTTTCTAGATCCTGCCTGACTGTGCACAGAATACTGAATACCTTGAGCCTTTCATTCCTGCCAAAGCAAAGATATTTACCATTTACCTAGGGAATGTAAACTATCATCTAAACAATTTTGCTGGAATAAAAGAGCATTTGCTGATTTAGAGCAGTGGACTGATGGAAGATAAATCTTGGTGAGGTAGGTTGCTAAGACATTTGCTCTCTGCTCTTTGAAAGTTGTTCTTACGGGAACATACTCCCCTTCAAATGCAGTTACACATCCATGCTTTGCAAGGACCTGTTTGCTTTGTGTCACTTGTGCGCTCTGGTGACCACTGCTACTTCAGGGCAGTGTTGTGGGAAGACCACAAGGCATTATGGCAGAGAAGTGCATGGTATCTCAGTATGATACAGAGGGAGGGAGCCACAAAGGGAGGAGAGGCTCTTTGGGACACAATTTCAGCACTGAGAAGCCTCAATAACCTCTAAGGCAAGAGAGACAGCTTGTAAGTTTTAACATCTGAGATGAAGGGAGTATTGAATTATGATCCTTCTGTAGGGCCAGGTCACTGAAGATCCCTCGCTGCCTATTCCTCCTCCCAGCTTCTGGAAGTGTGATAGATGTAAACATATCACTCAAGGAGCTCTTAGTCACCCAGGTTTCTGGGTCATGTGGTGGCAGCCTCAATAGATCCTGTTCTTAGGAAGCTTTAACTTCCTAGCTCCCTTTGTACAGTGGTCTTTCATATTGACTATATTTTCAATTAAAGATTTAAAGAACATTTTTTCCCTGAAAGTACAATACAGAACTGATTTACCACAACATGCATTTTTCACTGGTGCATATTTTTTTCAAATAAGTTATAAAGTAGCACCATCATTACTGTCAGCAAAAAAAGCCATCTTTCTTTCTTAAAAAAGACTTTGTCAAAGTTAGACCTACATTAAAAATTTGGACTAAGATCAACACCAGTGTAATAATATCAGTGGAAAACCCCCAAATTTTCTGTTACTTACATTCTTTTAAACAAAATTCCAGTCTTGTCTTTTTTTCATAACTTTGTTCAAGAAAACAGCAGTTGTTAATCCAAAACTCTGTCAATCATTCTACCACATGGAACAAAACTCACAGGATGATGAGTTGCAAAGCAAAATAATAAAAACCAAAACATGGAAAATTTACAGATACACCTCTTCAAATAAATGTTTAAATAATCCCACAAAGAATATTGTGAAACAAGTCTTGCCTATAAACTAAGTCTTGTGAAATAGTGAGGCAAAGGTTATGATGATTTATGGTATAAGTTATTTACCCTTAGGGCACTGGTTTATCCCTAATCTAGAAAAGAAATAAATTATAACTATTAGCTCCCTGTGTTAATATGCTAGTAGGATATTCCTCACTGCCTTTTTTTCTTGGGTCCTTGTAGCCAATAAACTTTGACAAAGTCTGCTGTGAGAGAAGGGCTAGAAACAACATGGAAGCACAGAATTAAAAATAAGCAAATATTTTCAGGCATCATCAGGAGACAAATACCTACAAAGTCAGATGTACAGACTAGTGCATTAGTGAACCACCATCCTGAGGGCAGAGCACAGATTGGGCTCACTTTCAGGGGAAAGGTAGAAATTGTGCATATTGGATGCTACTGCAGTAATTGAGTCAGAAAGAACTATCATTTAGCATTAATTCTAGTCCATAAAACAGCTGGAGAGAAAAGCAAAATGATAGAGAAGAATAACAAGGACTGTACTGCATTAATTAACCACTTGTGCAAGAAACATTCTTCCCCCTCCAGCCCCACTTCCAGCCTGGTCTAGCAGACCTGCCTGACTGCCATCTGAAGGGCAGGCACCACTTTAATTTCTGTATTTGTTTTGTCACATATTGCTGGGCTGGAAATTCTCAAATCCAGTTGCTCCTAAATTGGAGTCTCCATGGCAACATTCACAGAGGTGCACATTGGAGCCAGCTGCCAGAAGAAGACAGTTACATAATAAAAACAGGAGGATTTCTGCTTGTCACTTTTACTGCTCTGAGATACGCAGACAGACAGACAGACAGACAGTGTAAATAGTAGTGTAAAACTCGTAGAAAAGTGGATGATACCACAAAGCTATTTAAAATAATTTCAAGAGGTGAGAAGTTGGATTTCAAAAGGTGAAAAGTTAGGTTGTATAAATGACTTATATTCATCCTTTGTGTTGTTTTTAGTGCTTAAAAGTAGTGACTTGCACCAAAGATATGAAGTTGAGAAGACAAGGTGATGGCAACATCAGCTGTATGTCAATTTACTGCCAGCTAAATCCAATCTCTGTGTCAGTCAGGTAAAGCCGGAGGTAGATCAGAACTCTCAACTATGCAGTGCAGAATGCTCAGAAAGAAGAGATTTTAAAGAATGACATGTTGGTTTTCCCACAGTAACTGCAAGGAAATTAGTCTTAAAGATCAGAATGGATTCTGGGTTTGGGTGTGGAGCTGAGGAGTAATTAAATATAGAGAGACTAGAGGGACCAGCTCAGTTGCCATCATATTTGGAAAGGCGATATTTTGTGCACCATTAAAACAAGAAAATTAGCAGTAAGACCATTTTAGCAGCAGAAAATGCTTAAGTCTCCTGTGAAGCTTCCCTTTCACATACTATGATACAGAAGATTAAATCTTTTTCTGGACTTAGAGCAGATATTTATATTGCAGTCATTGGCTATTTACTTCTCCAGGAATACTTTTTACAATTCTTTGAGCACAGCTGTGTATCTCCATACAGATATACCATTCATCTTGATGTCAGCAGAATCACACAAAAACCTAAAAAGTCTTCCAGGCCTTTCAGGAAAGAGTGACTGAGAAAGTTTAGGTAATTTTGTAATTAATATAAGGACAGTTTTCTTTTCCACCTCAGAAATGACTGATAAATGCAAAAGTTTACCTATGTGTTATCTAAGATTTCAGACTTTATATTCTACTTAGCTTCATGTACAAAAGATGTATATTTATTTTTCACACAAAACCCCAGCCTCCAAAAGCTTTGGATAGACAGCAATATTTTTTGTGACAACTGCACGTACACATGTGATCCACTCTGGTATTTTGTCATTTGGATAAATGCTAATATACAACAGCTGGATCTTAGCAGCCACCCATTAACACACATTTGTGATTCCTCCTACTGTCAAAGGTAATGAGAAAATAGTTCAAGAAAAAAAATCTTCAAAAACAAGTGAATCTTCTTCGTTTAGCTAGCCCTGTTTCCTCTGTTAACTCTCAGAAAGAATATCTATGTCTTTGTCCACACTCACATTATGCAACAGTTGAAAGCTTAATTTCTTCCGTGCTTTAAAAATACAAGAAAAAAAAAAGGAAAAGGTGGAAGGCTGGCACTAAGTTTCTGCAGCTGAGCTGAAACATGGAGTTTGGGTAACATTAGACCCAGCAATACATGGCTAGTTTAGGGTTTGCCTGGCTGATAAAGTTTGCCATGGGTATTCTCCTATCACAACTTTGAAAAAACCCAGATCTTTTCAGTTTCTTCCGACAGTTTTTTTTGACTTCATGCCATGTCTTGTGCAGCATCAATATTTTGTAAAAACAGTGAAAATGTAAAATTCAGAATCTACATTATGGAGAGTTACAGTCTTTAACTACAACCTCACAGGCATTATCACTTTCCTTAATTTATTTTTTTCCAAGTAGATGTGCAGGTGCAGTGGTTGGCTCTGGGCTTCTTAATCACCTGATTATGCACTACATGAAGTTGAAAAATAATTCTGAGAGAGAGAATTCAGACAGAAAATAAGGAGGCAAAAATACAGGCCTGAAATTCAATTGGAATTTCTGGCTCATTAATATTCTGAAATTCTGATATTTCAGTTAACTTCTTTTTCAAATTCAGTCAATAAAGGCAGGAAGCAGACATACCAGAAGTGGAGAGTAATGGAGAAAACATGAATTGTGAAAATCTTTGGAAATAAATCTAACCAACTTACAAATAAAATCAACATAAATAAGCATCTATAAATAAAATGTGAATAAAATCAGTGTTTATTAAATTCAAATTTACATTAATAAGTGTTTAAGCACATTGTGTTCAATACTCTTGAGTAAAATATGTTCACCATTAAACCATTTTGCAAATCTAGAAAAAGAAGTATCCAGAACTAGTTTCTTAGTTGAAACTGAGTCTAGTCAATACCAACAGTGAAAAAAAGTAGAAAATTTTAGAATTATTTTTTCTAACACCTTTATTAATAAAATACTTTCACTTACTACATTTTTTTCACTTAGGAACATGTTTAAAGAAAATTTTAAAAATATGGATAGGACCCAGGAAGATTCCCTTTCCCTCCTTCCCCATTTTGAAAAGCAAAATCCTACAAACTGGATAAATCCAAAACTTTTCTGTTGTCTCTAACTAACTTTTTCCTATAACTTCTTCATTTCATCAGCTAAGCTGAAAGAATCTTCTATTCCATGTTTCCTCTGGCAGCATTTTATAAGTAAAAGACCAGAGAATAACTGTAGGCACTTCTCTGCTGCCTGAATAGCTTTGCAACCCTTTGTGGTATTGTTTGGAAAGGATTTCTCATCCAAGTTAGATTTTGACATTTGAGACCCCAAGCAGCAAATCCCATGGCTGGCCAGGAAGAGAAAGGTACCTGAGGTATTTCCCAGCTATGTGTTACCCACAGGATGTATGAACAGCCACAGAGCCTTATTCTTCCAGGTGGAACCCCTGGGGACCACAAACCAAGCAGAGGGACAACCTCTGTCAGGGCACAAAGCCCTGCCACGTTCTAGTGCTTTGCCCAGTCCAAAGTTTTACACCCAAGTGGATGTTGAAGCCATAGGCAGACCATTTTTTCTGCAGATAAGAAATGTGCTGTTACCATAGTGAACAAAGAGCAGAGAGAATGGGAATGGGAGCCTGAGAATGACAAGATGAAAGACTTGCACTGGTGATATGAACTAACACATCTCCACAGTGCTTCAGTGAAGCTGGCTAAGGTCCTGAGCTCTTAGTGCTTTTGTTTAGTGCTAATTCATACTGATTATGCTGCTAGCTTCCACCTGCAATGAATTACAGCCTCTTCTGTATGTGTCAGTTCAGCTGACCAGTGCAGGAAGTACAGAGCATACAGGGAAAGTATCTGCCACAGACAGCCCTTCAAGGAGCATTTTATTTTCACAGCTTTATACTCCCATGTTCATACAATTAATCCATAGCATAACTAAAATTGCATCCAAATGGCAACATTTAAGCATCTTGCTGGAACACTGAAAGTAAAATTTATATTTTGTGTTAATTTGGTGAAATCACAATAAACATCTCACACTGGGATAAAGATACTTAGTGGGACATCTGTCAAAGTCAGAACTACATGCAGGGCTTCAGGCTGCCATTTTTGCCTTTGGCTTTTTCCTGTACTCAGCACATTAAAAATTCTTCGCCTTGCATCAAAACATTAGATCTTTGTGCAGATTCTCTTTCCAAAGGCTACAGCTTGTACCTTCCTAAGCACCAATCCTCAAAAAGTCTCAGATGAAGTCTTCCTTGTGAAAGCAATTTAATTTTATCTAACACAAACCAGGAACAATTTATTACGCCTTTAGCTCTTCAGTTGCCTCCCTGCCTCTCTGACTGTCAGTGTTTAAACCAAACTCAAGATTGACATACAGAGAGCAATTTTGCCTATAGCTAATCCCAGAATTCTGCACACCAGCGTCTCTGTACTCACATTTTGATCTTCAGGATGGATTACTAATGCTAGAAAAAGTGCAGATCCTCAATGAACATTCTTTTTTTTTTTCCTTATAAAAACTAAACCTTCTATTTCTTATTCCTGTGTCTTGTTTGCAGATACCATTTACCACCTTCCCCTACAACTAGGTGTAGGTTTTTCCTCTATAATTTTTCTATATTTAGTTACTTTATACAGTTCCACTTTCTGGCAGTTGCAAGTAAAAAAGAAACAGCTTGTATGGTAAGACCCCTATTCCATTTCTGAATTGGAATTGATCTTCCTACTTTGTCTTGTTTGTAATGAGCAAAGCACCTGTCTCTGGAGTACCCTGCTTCCACCTACCACTTTAAACAAAGAGTCGCTCTGTTCAAGTAGAATAAACATTCTAGAAATTTTGAAAAAAACACTCTGTCATACAAGGAAGAGTAAACATTAAAATCTCAGTGTCTTTTCATCTATATATTTATTTATGTGTTTAACTCACATTTGCTAGTATAGCCAGGGAACAATAAGTATGAACAGAACAAAATCCTGAAATATCCTTGGTTTTGCTCTTGATACATATTCTTTCTCCAACTCCCTCTCTTGAGAAAACTTGAAATTAATTTGAAACATTCTGTTTGCTTCACCTCCAAACATAGTTTACTATAAGTCTTAGAGGGAATATCTACTTTTAGGTAAACCTTTACGGGTGACCTCCAGTGACAGGAGGGGAAACATCTCTAAAGAAATTGGCTTCATATTTTTCTATTTATATATTTATCATTACATTGCAAAATTTCAATAGGTCAGGAAAAGTTTCCTCATCAAAATGTCAGTAAATAGATAAATAAAGAATACCTAAACATATTCAGAAAAAAATCTCCTTTTCAAAAATAAATTATACATCTTTTTTTTATCAGGGAAATTCTCTGTAGATGTATTTCATGAAAATTTATCAGAGTAAACATAAATATGATCTACATAATGTCACACTGCTGTAAAGGTAAAGTCCAACAATGCTGTTGCTTTGCAGTTCAAACTAGACCAGGCATAGGCCTGGATGAATTTTTCTCTTAAGGTTTATCCAAGAGGAACAAGGTGCAAGTTGTAAATTATTTACTAGTGCCTGAACTTCTCCCCATGAACAGGAACTATGCAAATACATACTGCAGAAACAATGCAAGGTTCTGAACAGATCTGTTCTAATTATCTAGACAGACCTAGTAGCTCTCTTATTCCAATATATACCATCATGTATTGTAATTTCTCTAATTAATGTAATTTAGTTGGATAATTCCATAGGACATGGCAAAAGTATATATTACATCAAATTCCTTCATCAATTCCAAAGTCAATTCCTTAAAGTATGTAGCTGGTAATGTTATGGCAATTTTTTTCAGGAAAAAAACCACTTTCCAGGTCATGTTGGTGGTCTCTTTATTTTCTTGAATTGTTTCCTGAAGAAAATGGGGCCCATTATATTCTCAGTGCAGTTTTGGATGCGTTACACATCTGAGTAAGGAGGAGCTGAATCGGGTCGTTTCTGAATTGCTGTTTCAGTCTGCTTTCACATCTTCGTTGCCAGAAGAGTCCCAGTGTATTTTGGATAGTGGCCAAAAAGAACTTAAGTAGCATGAGATATGCAATTTGATGGCTACTAACATTTGGTATACTTTGGGGTTATAGCAACATTAGCATCCACTGATTGACACAAAGTGATTGCTAATTGCTGCAATTAATCAAATGTCACTCAGCAATGAGGAACTATTGACATCACATATAAAGCACACAGGGAAATCCCTTACCCAAGAGGGTCACAAGTTCAGAAAATGCTATTTTTTTTTTATTACTTTCTCTTTAGTTTGCTGCAAAGGCAAGGTTCCATGTGCTCTAAGAGATGCATGACAGTGGGAAAATTTGCACTTTGGCTTCCATCAGCAGTCCCTAATTCAAAATGCTTCCAGGGTCTTCAGCAATGCTGAGCTACAGTAACTGTCCAACTAAATGGGGAATATGGCAGCCAGATGTCTTGTCTGCTTGATATAATTGTTGCAAACACATACAAGATCTGTGATAAAGTTTTATGCAAGAGTACAAACTGATAACTGGGCTAACAGCTGCTGTTCAGTTAATATAGAAAATGCAAGTGAAAATTTATGTAAGGTCACTAATATTGTCAGGATCACAAGTATCATGAATGTATGAATAATGTCGAGAAATTCTTCCTGTACTTCTTCACTTGTTTTCAAGGTTATGGAGGTGTGAAACTGGTACTGAAACTAAGTGCATCTTTGATTATTAGGGGAAGACTTTTACAGCAATTGCAGAAAAGTCTTAACAATGTTTTCTGATATTTCTTTTGTCTACTTTTGCTAAGTGTATGCTGCTGTTGCACTGGCTCCCTGCAGTCATTCAAGAGCTACCAGGAGTATTTGAAGAGTATTTTAAATTATTTCTGGATACTACTGGGAATGTTCCCATATAGTGGAATAAACAAGTCCAAACAGGAACCTCTTAGATGTATTCAGGGACCAAAACCTATTCCATATGATAGATGGAGACCACTCAGTACTCTAATCCAAAAAGTCTTAAGATTCCCTCCATAAGCAAATTGTTGCTGTCCAGTCTGTAAAGGTCACAACACTGACACTGACACCAGGTATACTGAGGGGACAGATATTTATATCAATTAATAGCGTAAAGTTCAGCAGCCACCTTTGGGATTCTGTGAATGAACAGCTATAATCAGTGTGTAAGGCAGGTGTGTACTGACTATGAATAGAAACAGTGAGACAACTGCGCATTTAAGTAATGCTAATCACTTGCTCAGGTGGAAGGAACAAGCACAGGTGAGAGAAGCAGAGCAGATGTGTTGGGAACATGCAGCATGCATCTGGGTGCTTTTCAGTCGATCACTGCAAGCCTTTGGAGGCCAAGTCCAACTAATGCTTCCTTAGATGTATATCTTGAATTTTTATTTCATGTGAAACTTGAAATACCAGTACCTTTCCTCAGGAGCTGGACTTCGGTGATCCTTTCGGATCCCTTTCAACTCAGGATATTCTGTGATTCTATGAGATGGGCCCTTTCCAAAGCAGATCTACACAGCTCTGGAAAAAGCCTAGTCCTCTGAACAGCTCCATCTAGTTTCTCTGGAAGCTTCTTTTCTTCTTATTGTCATTATCAGGTTACTTGCATTATCTCTTTGCAGAAAGTAAGCTCATATAAAAACTGCTAGGTCAGGCCACAGCTGACCAGTTTGGATCTTATTTGGTTTGTTTTTAACCATTGCCCAGAGCAAACATCTAATCTCAGTTTAATGGCAAACGGGCAAGAGCTTCTTTGTTTTCTGTCTCTGCCAAAAGCAGAAATAAAATAGCATATTTAGAGTAAAAGATCCCCAAATGACACTATATAAATTATACATTTTTCATTATTTTAGATTTTGAAAGATTAATATAAAGAATTAGACTCTGCTCTTCTTTATTCTCTTACATAACTAAGCACTTTATATAACAAAGTTTTGTTAACACTATTTAGTAAATATTTTCAATTATCTGGAATTACATATCAGTAAATTGTTCCAGCTTATTAATCAGTTCAAAAATACATGGTAAGAAAGATGACATACAATGTATGCCAGTCACTATAGAGTGTCACTTGGACTCTGAGTACTTTGTTGTTTGAAGATGCTGTAAGCGGAATCCATTTCATTCTACCACTGGAATTCAACCATTAATCCACCTAATACATTTGTGACATCTTAATTTCCCTATGCTGTCCCTGGTGAAGATGTTATCTGCAATACATGCTAACAATATATTGCTCCAGGGAGCATCTTTAGATGCAAGATTTTAAAGTTGTTTTCAGTTCTTCCCATCTTGTCAAGAGATGGAATTTTAGAGATGGGCAAAGAAGATACTTAAGGACATCATATATGTACATAGAGACACATAGAAATGCCATTTAATATGACTGCATCAGTTTTTGGGATAGGCAATGTACTGCCAAACAGTTCTGTGTACGAGCACAATCTCCTCCAGGCATTTCATGTGCTGTGTTTTTTCATTACACATTTCAAATACAGTGTTTTCAAACTATCAGCTAAGTACCACAGCTTCTCAGTAAACCTGACCACTGAACTTGGGAATAGTGTACTTTTGGCAATGATTTCCTTTGAAATTATCAGAAATTGAGTCAGTAACTTGCAATTATTTTTTTCTTTGAAACAGGTCCAAAGCAAGGATGTGCTAATCCATTCAGTCTTTCTAGTTACCGCATGAGCCATGAAGGAAAGACCACTCAAGTCAGTCTCCATATTTTTAGCTCACACTCTTGTGTTTTCTGGCTTTGGTTGGTAGCAAGTCAAGGCTAACCTCTGCCCAAAGACTCAATATTTGCTTCTGATCTGCATTACCAAAAAGTCTTTTTTGTTGCTGTGATGGGACACAATCCCACTTCTGACTCACATGCTTATCTCTGGCTCTCACCAACCTGTTTCTTCACTGTCACCACAAGTATCCCACTGCAGAGATCTTGTGGGCATAGTCTCTCTCTCCCTGGAAGATTTCACCTGACCAGAAGCACAGAAACCAGGAAAAAAAGTCCTGGTTTAAAGATAAACATCCTTAAACTCAGGCACCTATGCTAAAAAGAACGCTACAGTGGATTGAGCAAACTTACAGTAAAGTAAACTTACAGTTTGTGGACAAACAACTAAAACAGGTGCTCTTTCTGTCACAGAGTACCTATCTACCCTGTGTGATCAATAAAAATCGGGTATTTTCTTGAGGATCCCATGGCACATCTGATACTATTTATTTTGCAGGTCTGTGCATGGATGAGAATACATTAAAAATATTGAACATGATATTAAATAATATGGAAGAACTGGATGATACCTAACATGTAGTCCTGGTTTGCTCATACCCAAGGAACCTGGTAGAACACTACAGCTCACATATCTTCTATGGAAATCCATCATTCCCTAGGCTTTGGTAAGTTATCCATCCATACTTCCATGCTGAGCAGGATGCTTATATTCATCAGTTAAATCAACATTCACAAAGAGTATGGTGCCATAGGGTAAGAAAAGTGGGAAGGTTGGCACTAAGGACGTGATATTCATTCCCTCCACTGGTGTTTCAGCAGTTTCACCTTACCATACGGTAGCTCTAGCAGGCTTCTGTGGATGATACACCCGAAGGGGCTAAATGCTGCTTTTGGTTTTTTCTTGTCCAAATGGCATGCAGCTTGTGCTCTTGCAAACTGCTCCATGTCATGATCCAAAAATGTGACAACTGTGGAGGCTGACTGAATCTCTTGATTAGAAATCTCACTAATAAGATGAAACAGTACTCTAATTTAATCCACTATTTTCCTTCATGGTGTTCAGCAGATCTGTGTCTTCCCTATATCTTGTTGTCAACTGACAGTGTTGATTCTGTGTGGGCACACATAGGTTGTTGTTCTATATAATGCACATCACTGCCAGGAGGCAGAAGTAAGGGATTCTCACTTCCATGAAGGAAGTGGTTTGTGCTCGGGAAGAAAAGGTGGCAGTGGCACACAGAAGGTCTAGAGGGCCATTTTGTTCTTTGTCTCAGGGACTGAGTGGAGCCGGGTCCAGCTGGTCAGTCTTTGAGTATCTCTTTGTATGTAAATCACCCTCTCTTTTTATATTTTTGCTATTTATGTTGTTGCTGTTACTGTTCCTTATGTCATTGCTGTTTCCAGTAAATTGTTCATTCTCAACTCAGGATCTCTGCCTTTTGTCCCTTTCACCAGAGGTGGGAGGAGGAAGGAGCAGCTCATGGTTGTTCATCTGAGCACTAATACGATTCCTAAAACATGACACTCGCATAAGAGAGAGGCCTTCTACCTCTGTAAAGAACAAGGGGGTTTTTTTCGGTTTGCATGTGAATACAAAAGCCTGAAGGATACACAGATACTCATATTAACCATATCGTTTCTTAAATGCTTCTCTGCTGTTTAAAATTAGAAATGTCAGATAAAATCCTTCGTAAGAAAGTACAGCCCTTCATTTTACATTTTGTAGTATTACAGTACTTACAAATTAATTTCAGAGGTTTCTTTAAATGTTTAGCTGGTGCACTTGTATCTGTCTACCTATGCAGCAAGAGACAGAGAGGGAGGGGGAGGACTGAGAGACAGAGAGATAGACAGATAATTGGGTAGATAAAGGGACAATTCAATCCTGATTACTACTGATGTAAACATGAATCACATTTACTGAAGTCAGCACGACATCTCTTGTTTGAGACCTGGGGAAATGAGAGCACAATATTACCCTTAACATTTTTTAAACAACCATTATTTGAGTTATTGCATAAATTAACATTCTCCAACATGGTATTTTTATCCACAGAGCTATGAGTTCTGCCATCTAGTGAACTGGTCAACGGTCAGTTTAAACACCAGCCACTCAATAATACTTTACATTAACAGAAGTGGAGGTGATAGGATTATCATTAGAATGTGAAATCCCCAAATAATTTTGTATTTATTAACAGACTTGGAGAAAACCTTATCATACTGCTAACAGTAAGATGTCTATGATTAGTCACAGCCTGAGAGACATACAGATTTTTTTTTTATACTCTATTTATACAAAATTATTTAAGAAAATTTTATATATGCATGTCCAAAATGTGCATATTTGAGTGCATATCCTCTTCTTCTTGCACACTAGTATCTTATGAAGGCATGGATTCTGCAAAGACTAATTTATTTATTCTTAATTTTATTTAGGTAAATAACACTATTAACCACAAATACCATAAATATACAAATATGCTGGTTTCGAACATGCTTATATTTCATCTAGTGTAATGCAGATACAAGATTGACTATCACTTAGCTTATTGTACTAACTATAATAATAATAAATATAGCCAATAATAGTTTGGACTTCCTTAAGTATGTGTATGCACATGTATATATCAAGTAATAAATTAACTCCAGAAAAACTATTGTAATCAACAACGTGCAATAAATTATGATATTTTTAATACTGTAATCATACTGGGAAAATCCAGGGCAGTACATTATTTTCTTCTAATTGCTTTTCCTAAATGCAAAAGTTGTAACAAAACAACAGATGCTAGGCATCGCTAGAGATATGAATCTTTGATTTGTTTTTATAACTGCTCTGACATTTAGGCTGTGGGCTTTAAGAGGAGATTCCAAGGCAAATGATTTCATCATCATCTGACTCATTTTTGCCTGAAGGAAATACCAATTAAAAAAAAGAGATAAATAAGCAGCAGCAGCAGATTACTGTTAGTTACAATTTCCTCTGGTGATTCTGCTGTGTTTATCATGAAATGTCGGAACACTAACTTTCACTAAGCATTACACGCTTTCTTACTCTCACACACCACATTTATCTTGATTTGTGTTTGTGGCTGTACACAAAGGTTCAAATGGGCCTTATAAATCATTTCACTTGTCTAATATTGCCCTTATGGGGAAATTACATGCTCACTGGAAGACAGTAGCAACTAATAGAAGAAGCTAGCAAAGAAAACATGCAAAAAACTCTCCAACAAATGACAAGCAAAATGTCATTGCGTTTAATTACTCTCCCCAGCAATATAAGCACATGATGGTGCCTGCATGTAGTGATGAATATAGCATGTGATTAGTACTGAATGTAAAGGCATGCCCTGCCAAGGGGAAAGTGCTCATCTTCTATCATACACTCTCCACTAGATTTTGGGAGATGCTATAGATCCTATGTACTTAGGGCCCCACAGTAGGTTCAGGATCAGCCTTTCCCTCCAGGTTACAATTTGATTTTTTTTTAATAATTCTCAGTGCTGGATCTTCAATACTCTCCTGTGTCTGTATGTTTCAATGGTGCATAACAAAAGTATTCACCTTCTTTCTCTGAAGTTTCCAGGTCAGTTTACCAAAGAGTATGAAGTGCAAAATTTTCTTTGAAGTTAGATTTTAGTAGATAATTATTCCATACTTAATGGTAGACTTTTATTAAATATAGCTGTGTTTTGTAAATCAGTTCTGAATTGGAAAAAGATTTGTAGTCACTCACAAATATTTAAGGTGAAAGTTAGAAATTTTCCTCTGCTTAGAGGAAGAATGATCTGAAATGTCTTTCTGTAGAAACTGAAGTCTGTCCAAATATAGCCCACTGACTGGGCCCAACAATTTGTATATGACTGGGTGCTCACACATGCCTCTCTGACCGTGGCAGGAGTCTTCAGATCTCCACAATGTGAACACAATTATTTAAGAGATACAAAAATGCAGTCTTTCAGATGAAGAAACTGCTTCATTTAGTGATCCACAGGGAGTCTTTAAGGGGAGAAGTGGATATGATTACTAGTAGATCAGCTGTGTTTAATTTTTTAATTAATGTCAGGGTTTTTTCAAGAGTTACAAAATAAGAAAATACTAAAAGAGGGGTTTTTTGAGTTTTGAGTAAAAAGGCTACAGAATAGTTTCTAAGGAACACAGTAAATTTTATACATATACCACATACAGGTTCAGAGATTAAAAGATTAGAATTTCATCACAGACTTGGTACTTTGATTTATTGCCCTGTAGAGCAAAGCTGACAGTCAGAGAACAGAACCTGCTTACTACAGGGTTACGTTGGATAATATTTGGTTTGACATCAAATTAGGTAACTGGTGTACAGTGATGCCAGGGTTTAAAATCTGGTTTAGGGTTCAAGATACTGTAGGTTGCATACTGCAGAGCCATAGGAACTGCAGTAAAAGTCGACAATTATGAGAGCAACTATATTATGTACATTTCTATTAATGAATAAAGTGACTGGCATATGTGTAGGAAGAACAGCTCGAGGTACAGAATTTGTGTTTAATTCTTTGGTAAAAGAGGTACCTGCACTGAGATTATGTATGGGGTTGGATTAAGGCTAGCAAGATCATAAAATCATATTATTCCTGGAAAGCCTGTCTTTAGAAACAGACCTGCCCAGGTCTACCCACAGCAGCTTGAAACTATTTCCTCCAAATGGATTCCTATTTTGTCTTAATCTTGTCATCTTCCAGGATCCTGCAACAAGCATAGCTCTTTTGCCTTTGTTGCCACATTTTCAGATTTCAGAGAGCAGATCTACACGTGTTCCAGTTTGGATTGATGTTTAGTAAGCTTCTGAAACAAGTGTCCCAGCTGATCCCACTATGCTTTAGCTCATAGTGTCAAGCTGCCTCAGGGTGCCTGAACTGGATTCTCCTCTGAAAAATCTACATAGCAGATGTGCTCCAAGAGCTTATCCAATGCACTCTGACTGCAAATGGACATTCAGTCCTTGAAGCGGGGCTAGAGCTACCCAACAAAACAAAATAAAACAAAATAGAAAAATATGTGTATATACTGTGGATGTCAGTTTTCCAGCACAAGTCATTTTACAGAACAAAACTGTTCCCATTTATTTGCACTGCTGTACAGGTTATACAGTGTGGGTCACACAGATGGGACCACACCAGTTCAGGGATGCCCCTACTTTTCCTTGGCAACCCCAGGAATACCAGCTGAAGTAAAGGAACCAGATAGCTGCATGGAAGTGGACTGGAAAAAAGTTCCCCTCATCCCATGCAGGTAACTCCACATGCAGGATGCATAGATTGAGGGGGTGATGGAGTGGGCATTCCTGAAGGTATCTGGTTGTACCCCAGGAATCTAATTTGGAGGTACTAAGAACCTCTGTTAGAAGCTAGGAAGCAAGATTTTGGGTAATTACCAAGTTTCACCAGGCAAAAACAATTTGAAATATTTAGCTTTTGTAAATCTTTAAATGGGAGTTGAGCAGCCAGGGCACGTCGTAGAGAAGGACACCATATATCTGATAGGTTGAGTGACAAACTATTACAAAAACAAAGGAGAGGAAATTATGCAGGAAATTTGTGATCTGCCATAGCCTGTGGTCCTCAGTGATAAAGATCATACTCTTTCATCTAGTTAGGGGCAGTCTGGTAACATCTCTTATTATGTTATCTGTTAATGCCTGGTGTTTCCTAAAAAAAAAATCTCCATCTTCTTTCAGCATGATGCCTTCAAATATGAAAACTCTTATTTCTTGTGATGGTTAACTAAATGTTGTACAGTTTTTAGGGACATATGCACAAAAGTTGCTGCTAGATTGTTAGACGGCTAAGGTGGCACCACAGAAGCAATAAAAATCTTACCTCTGTGTTTTGATTTAGACTTTTAAGTCTAATTTTAAATTGAGTTAATTCTCCACATTCTAGAGACAGTCTGAAGATGTTTAGCTCTCTATTTGCCACTTAATAGGTTAGTTAACAACTGTTACAAATGCTCATTAGTAAAGTCTGGGTAAGTTCAAACATCCAGTGGAATATAATTAGGACAAAGAGAGAGATCAATAGTTCATTAAACTATTCCTGTGCTCCTCTGGAACAATATGTAATGAGTAAAGTTATAGAAAATTCTCATGTAACATAATACACCTGGAAGCTTGCTTTGCTTTAAAAACTTCACTGCAACCTCTAAAATCAAAGGTATGCATCCAGAATTGTGTTCATGTTTTAGCACACAGCAAACAGGGAGAGTTTAGATGCTTTCACAATGCAGGAAGAGTAAAATTATGCTACAGGGAATGACAAGAACGCCACAATAATGGGCTGGCTTTCTTTGTCTTTCTTTCTAGTCTTTCTAATATTCTGAATGTTTACAAATTTGTCTTTGATGTGAGTGCTTCATCTGCTCCTTATCATGGTGTTCTTGAGGAGTGTGACATATGCTAGGCTTGGCTGGTGAATCCCACCAGCCAACAAAAGCTGAGCTCTCCTCAGAAAACCACCTCAGTGGACCTAGTGTAATAGACTGGCCTAGTTAGGCCAAGGCTAAAACTGCTTTAAGGTGGAGTCTATCACAGCAAATGTGAGGTGACTGATAAGTAGCACTCAGCTCCAGAGCAGCATGCCTGAAGTAGGGCACGCTGGTGGCTTGCCTCTGCCAGACCTGCTGTGCCTGACTTTCCTGGTTTGCATTTGAACAGGCATACCAGATAACCTGCTGAAATTGCTTCGCTAACAAGATGCACTGAAATTATATGAAATTTGATGTCAGACCGGATGACTATGTTTGATTATAGTCAGCTCTGAAGGTCTAATGCATGCCATTGACTCTGGCTGGACACCAGGTGCCCACTAAAGCTGGTCTGTCACAGCCTAGGACAGGAGAGAGAAAATATAACAAAAGGCTCATGGGTCAAGATAAGCACGGGGAGAGATTACTCAGCAATTACTGTCACAAGCTAAACAGACTCTATTTGGGGAAAGTAATTTCATTTATTTCCAACCAAATCAGAGTAGAGCAATGAGAATTAAAAGCTGAATTTTAAAATACCTTTCCCCCACCCCTCCTTTCTTCCCAGGCTTAACTTTACCCACAAATTTTCTACCTTCCAGTGTTGCATGAGATGGAGAATGAGAACTGTGATCAGTTTATCCCACATTGTATCTGCTGCTCCTTCTTCCTGAGGGGAAGGACTCCTCACACACTTCCTCTGCTCCAGCATGGGGTCCTTCCTGTGGAACACAGTCCTTCATTAACTTCTCCAATGTGAGTCCTTGCTATGGGCTGCAGGTCTTCATGAATTGCTCCAATGTCCCCCATGGGGTCACGATTTCTGCCAGCAAACCTGCTCCAGTGTGGACTCTTCTCTCCACAAGCCCACAGGTCCTGCCAGGAGCCTGCTCCAGTGCAGGTTTCCCACAGACATCTACCTGCTCCACTGTGAGTCCTCCACAGGCCACAAGTGGACCTCTGCTTCCCCCATGGACCTCCGTGGGCTGCAGGGGCACAGCTGCCTCACCATGGGCTGCACCAGGGGCTGCAGAAGAATCTCTGCTCTGGCACCCAGAGCGTCTCTTTCCACTCCTTCTGTACTTTACCTTGATGTCTGCAGAGTTGCTTCTCTCAGCCTGATTCCACTCTCCTGGCTGCAGTTGCCATTGCACAGGTGGTTTTTTTCCCTTGTTAAATATATTATCCCAGAAATGCTACCACCATCACTGATGGGCGTGGCTTTGGCCAGCGGTGAGTCCACCTTGGAGCTGGCTGGCATTGGATCTGCCAGACGTGGGGGAAGCTTCTGGAAGTTTCTCCCAGAAGCCACCCCTGTAGGTCCCAAAACCTTGCCATGCAAACCCAACATACATGTATGTAAAATATGGCCAATATGTAATACGGCAAATTTTCTCTCCTGCTTACTTCAAGAGTGAAAAGCTATAACTTTGAGAGTTCATATTGGTAAGAAAACCTTGCAGTTAAGATTTCATGTCCCAAAATGCCTATTTCACATCCTTTGGGAATTTTGACTGTACCTTTCTGCACAGCCATGCCTTCGGCCTCTTCCCTGGGGGCTTGAAGTAGAAGCCAGAGAGGTCTATAGACTCCTTGAGCCCTTTTTCTTGTGTGAGACCTGCAAGAAAGGATATCTTAGGTATTTGTTTGGAGTTTGGACTAATTTATTTTTTGAAATGAAGACCTTCCAAAAACAGAGGAAAAATTAGTTCAGTATGCACATTGTTGTTGAATAAACAGAAGCTAAATAAAGCAGACTTAAAATGTTATCCCTTTCTTAAAATGAAAGACACATCTGGATAATTTTCCACATCTAAGGTAACAAACATATGAGCTGATTCAGACTAACAAGTACTCTAGATATTAAGAGAGGAAATTATCTTTCATGTATCTTTCATGGCTTTTTCATGGGTTTTGTTTTCTTCTCTCTTTTAACATTTTTGTCAAGAATTTCACTATAAAACTCTGAAGAAAATTCTATATCACATAAGGATATGTAGAGCTCTTTACCTGAAAATGACATGGATTAATTTACAGAAGGAAATCTGGCAGTATTTGTGCAAAATAAATGGAGTTCTACAGTAAAGTTCAGTCTATGGAACTGTCGATAGCTGAGGGCACAAGCTCTTTCAACTCTGTCTGAAGAGGTTCAAGAAGGAATCATAACTTCAAATTCCTGGTCCTAGCATTTAAGATCTAACTTACAGGCTGGAAATAATAATTGATTTCTAAAAGTTTTTCAGAAATGGTTTCAAAAATAGAAAATTCTGACATCCACTTGAAGTGTTTACAAAATGAATTTGAGCTCTGGTTCTCCAGAGTTGTACAAGATCTGTTGCTAAAAAAGAAATGAAAACACTTCAGAAGTCTGCTACTCCTCTTAAAAAAGTTTTCCTTTATTTTAGGATTAAAATACTAATAATATGCACATGAATATTATTAGTCCTGTTTGCTCTCCTGGAACTTTGAACTGTGAAATTACATGCTTATGCAAATTCAAAAAGTAACCATATTTACATAGTTAGAAATGTGCCCAGACAGATAAAGAAGTAAAAATTACTGACAGGCATTATAAAAAATACTAAAAAAAAAAAAGAGCTTATAAATCCTGTACCAAAAAAAAAAAAATGTAGTCAGGTCTAATACCTTTTTGGAGCACCAACAATAATAGAGGTTTTCCTATTCAAATTCTTATTTGAGTTTAGTGAGATTTTACTTATGCTCTCCAGATCATTTTTATCATAAAGCCTCTTTCTTTGTTCATTTGATATTTCAGTGGTTTACAGTTATGAAAAAGAACCACATATTTTCCAGAATAATGAACGTCTGAAATAGTATGATGATAGCAGGGGAAAATAAAGTCTATTTTATTTTCCATTGTTGAGCATTTTAAGGAGTCGTTTACAAAGTGAGTTCAAATTGCATATAGAGATTCTAATTTGGATTTGGTAACAATTTATACCTGTTTGCATAGCTGTAAATAACTTCATAACATGCTAGCCAGTGAATAATCAAGCTCAGTAACTTTGATAGAGTCATTAATTTCTTGCTTTTATATGCATATCTATCGTCTGTCCTTCAAACCATTTTTTTTTCTCTTAATTTTTAAGGATATATTTTCATCTGTATTTCCCAGAAAAATAATTGGAGGGGTGCAGGAGGTCAGACAAGGTTAAGTCCTCAAAATAAATGGAGATTTAGAAGCTTCCAGGTTGTTGTGGGGGACAGCTAGCAGGCATAGGTCTATTAATTTTGAACTGATAGCTGTTAAAGCAAGTGACCTTTAGAGCAGTGAGGGAGGGAAAAACAGCGCAATTGCATCAGGGTGGATGGATACACACAGACCAAGGAGTTGAAGCTGCAGATGTCATACCCTCATGCACATTTTGAATGGATTTTAGTTCAGACTAGCCCTAGTTTGGTCCCTTAGGCAGAGTGACTGCAGCAGGAGAGCATTAGATACATTCCTGGAGCATGTTCAGGTTCATCTTAAAGAAATCCAGTGCCTTGAGAGCGCTCCACGATATGAACCAACCATCTTTGCTGTAAGTAGGAACATTTGGGAGATTCACTGCAAAAGCATGTGCTGACCACACTGAAGAGCTAACATAGCTCCAGCTACAGTACAGCACACATCCTGCAGTGCTTTGCTGCATAAACTCACAGCCCCACTCGTTTTCAGTGTAACTGCCCCCTCACAAGCAACATATAAGAAAAAATGTACATTGCCCATCTGAGGCTATCAGTACCAGCAATATGTGCCAGAGACCATAAATCATTTTCATCTCTTCTGCTGTTTGTCCTGAAAGAATGACTGCACCCTTCAACCTCCTCAATCTTGTCGCTTCCCAAAAAACAGAGAGCATTTTCTTGGAAACTCAGTATCCAACATTGCCACTTTTTTTTTTTTTTTTTTAAGGTGTAATATTTTCTGTGGGGAAAGGATTGCAATAATGAAAGTATCAAACGTAATTCTGCATAGCTCAGCATTAAAACATCACAAGTTATATCTCTGGAGACTGTATTAGAAGTCAGATGATTAAAAAATAATTAGGGAGGGTGAAATGACAATGTCACTGTTCTTATTGTAATTAATTCTGTAGAGTTCATATTATGAACTTTCCCTTATTGATCTCAGAGCTAAAAATATAAAAATTTGGAAATCTCACGCAGTAACAGGCTTTCAAATAGACGGGGATTTTTTTTGGAGAACACCAGATACCATTCTTTTCCTTATTAACTTAAGAAAATTTGATTTTTGTGTTGCTAATGACTTATAGTACTAAACTGATGAATTTTTTAGTCTATTCCTTAGAATAATAGTGAAGACACTAAACAGTTAACACTGTACTATCATACATGGCTATTAAACGTTCAGCTACTTGAAGTATTGAACTGTATATGTAAAATTTCAGATGAAAATCAGTAACTATTTTTATTTATATGAGAAAAATTCCACTTTTTCTATAGAGCTGATATACAGTCTTGGAAGCTGTGTGAAGAGGGAAAAAGAGGGCAGCCTTTTGTGGTTAAGGGATCTGAATTATTTGAAAAGCAATGCTTTGAACACAGTAGTTACTGTTGCTACATGAGCTGAAAACAGAACATGGATATCTATTTTCAAGTATTTAATAAGAAAGCACACTAAATAATTTATCAGTGTCTCTTTTCAAATCCTTTGGAACTATATTCAGGAAAAATCTTCACAGCTTGCACAGTACCATTCAAAGGCTGAGCTATGTCTTCATGTAGACATCCATATTTATCCATCATACATGGTGGTCTATCAGGCTGTTTTCTGTCATTATCTTTGACTGATTCCAGGATAGCACAGTGTCATCGAGTCAGAAGAACAGCTGTTCATTCCTGCAAATAACACGCCTCAGACAACTCATGTCATGCCATGTGGACTTACCCTGGAATTCCTTATTAGTGTCTAGACAAATCAAGAATATAAATCCCAGTGCAAGACTTCTTCTATCAGATCAATTGTCACTTTAATCCATTTCTTTTGATTCCTCAGCTATGCACTGGACACATCATTCTTATGGCTGGCTGACAACTGGATATCTTACGTTTTGAATACAGTCTTTCCAAATCCATGGGATAATAATAACGGCAATAGCAACAAAAGTAAATGTAACCAGCCTAGATATCTTCTTCTGTTACCCTGGACCCAAAGAAACAAGTTCTACCACAGCTAGTCTAGATTACTCATTTTGCGGTTTAACCCCAGCTGGCAACTAAGCCCCACACAGCTGCTCACTCACTATACCCTGGTGGGATGGGGGAGAGAATCAGAAGGGTGAAAGTGAAAAAATTTGTATATCGACTTAAAGACAGTTTAATAGGAGAAGCAAAAGCCATGCATGCAAGCATGGCAAAGCAAGGAGTTAATTCACCACTCCTCTTGGGCAGGCGTCTCTAGGAAAAGCCAAACTCCATCACATGTAACAATGACTTGGGTAGACAAACGCCAACACTTTGAATGTCCTCGCACTCCTTTTTTGGCCAGCTCTATGTGCTGAGCACAACACCATAAAGTATGGAATACTCTTTGGCCAGCTGGGGTGTCCCCTCCTAACTTCTTGTGCACCCTCAGTTTCCTTGCTGGTGGTGTAGGGTGAGGAGCAGGGAAGGTCTTGGCTCTGTGTAAGCACTTCTCAGAAGTAATGAAAAATATCCCTGTGTTATCAGCACTAATTGCAGGGGAAAAAAAATCCAAAACCAAAACATAGCTCTATACCATGCACTATGAAGAAAGTTAACACTATCCCAGCCAAAACCATCACATGCAACACAGCTTCTACAAACCTTGCTTTCATCTTCAATTTCAAGACATACTATTGGGATCTTATGCTAAATGAGCCTGCATATGTTTTTCCCCTCAAATACTGGTTCGTTTTGGGATGCAAAACAATGGGATCACTTCTTCCTGAGTTATCACCAGTAATAAATTACCAGTACTTTACCTTTTATCTTTCAGCTCACCAGAGTTGGCCAGCTCTAAGCACATGGTGTGACTCTTGGGGCTGCCCTATGCAGAGTCAGGAGCTGGACTTCAATGACCCTTGAAGGTCCCTTCCAACCCAGGATATTATATGAATCTATGATTCTACTGCCTCTTTGTCCAAGAGGTTTAAAACCAAGCTTTTCATAATTTCCTCCAGTTTCTTTTAAAACACTCAGAATGTTGTCAATATTCTTCATCAAAACTAAAAATTTTAAATTTTGAGTCAAACTTATATGGCTACAAGAAACTGACAATCAAATGACAGTTTTCAGTGAACTCACTGGAGCTAGCCAGGATGTAAGTACCTGGATGCATGCTATCTTGACTATATCAGTCTTATGTTCCCAGAAGGTAAGCAGATTAAGCATTACTTATTTGCATGTATGAGCACTCAGTATGACCAGTGCTAGAGGGAAGCATAATATTTATTTCTAATNAGCACACTAAATAATTTATCAGTGTCTCTTTTCAAATCCTTTGGAACTATATTCAGGAAAAATCTTCACAGCTTGCACAGTACCATTCAAAGGCTGAGCTATGTCTTCATGTAGACATCCATATTTATCCATCATACATGGTGGTCTATCAGGCTGTTTTCTGTCATTATCTTTGACTGATTCCAGGATAGCACAGTGTCATCGAGTCAGAAGAACAGCTGTTCATTCCTGCAAATAACACGCCTCAGACAACTCATGTCATGCCATGTGGACTTACCCTGGAATTCCTTATTAGTGTCTAGACAAATCAAGAATATAAATCCCAGTGCAAGACTTCTTCTATCAGATCAATTGTCACTTTAATCCATTTCTTTTGATTCCTCAGCTATGCACTGGACACATCATTCTTATGGCTGGCTGACAACTGGATATCTTACGTTTTGAATACAGTCTTTCCAAATCCATGGGATAATAATAACGGCAATAGCAACAAAAGTAAATGTAACCAGCCTAGATATCTTCTTCTGTTACCCTGGACCCAAAGAAACAAGTTCTACGACAGCTAGTCTAGATTACTCATTTTGCGGTTTAACCCCAGCTGGCAACTAAGCCCCACACAGCTGCTCACTCACTATACCCTGGTGGGATGGGGGAGAGAATCAGAAGGGTGAAAGTGAAAAAATTTGTATATCGACTTAAAGACAGTTTAATAGGAGAAGCAAAAGCCATGCATGCAAGCATGGCAAAGCAAGGAGTTAATTCACCACTCCTCTTGGGCAGGCGTCTCTAGGAAAAGCCAAACTCCATCACATGTAACAATGACTTGGGTAGACAAACGCCAACACTTTGAATGTCCTCGCACTCCTTTTTTGGCCAGCTCTATGTGCTGAGCACAACACCATAAAGTATGGAATACTCTTTGGCCAGCTGGGGTGTCCCCTCCTAACTTCTTGTGCACCCTCAGTTTCCTTGCTGGTGGTGTAGGGTGAGGAGCAGGGTAGGTCTTGGCTCTGTGTAAGCACTTCTCAGAAGTAATGAAAAATATCCCTGTGTTATCAGCACTAATTGCAGGGGAAAAAAAATCCAAAACCAAAACATAGCTCTATACCATGCACTATGAAGAAAGTTAACACTATCCCAGCCAAAACCATCACATGCAACACAGCTTCTACAAACCTTGCTTTCATCTTCAATTTCAAGACATACTATTGGGATCTTATGCTAAATGAGCCTGCATATGTTTTTCCCCTCAAATGCTGGTTCGTTTTGGGATGCAAAACAATGGGATCACTTCTTCCTGAGTTATCACCAGTAATAAATTACCAGTACTTTACCTTTTATCTTTCAGCTCACCAGAGTTGGCCAGCTCTAAGCACATGGTGTGACTCTTGGGGCTGCCCTATGCAGAGTCAGGAGCTGGACTTCAATGACCCTTGAAGGTCCCTTCCAACCCAGGATATTATATGAATCTATGATTCTACTGCCTCTTTGTCCAAGAGGTTTAAAACCAAGCTTTTCATAATTTCCTCCAGTTTCTTTTAAAACACTCAGAATGTTGTCAATATTCTTCATCAAAACTAAAAATTTTAAATTTTGAGTCAAACTTATATGGCTACAAGAAACTGACAATCAAATGACAGTTTTCAGTGAACTCACTGGAGCTAGCCAGGATGTAAGTACCTGGATGCATGCTATCTTGACTATATCAGTCTTATGTTCCCAGAAGGTAAGCAGATTAAGCATTACTTATTTGCATGTATGAGCACTCAGTATGACCAGTGCTAGAGGGAAGCATAATATTTATTTCTAATTTTAACATTTTACATACAAAATAATCAGCATTAGTCTACCAAACTTTTGATTTTAATGTACTTTAGTTCTTTTAATTTATTTTTGATGCTGAGGTTAGAAGAGTGATTTAGAGAAAGGAACAATTGCAGACTTGCTATGCGTTAGAACACTGCCACGTGGTTTTGTGGGTGTTGCTGTAGACAGGCAACCTGATTATAATGAGATATCAATTTAAAGAATTAACATATACATTTTCAAACCTATTTATACGAACACAGATAAATCTTGGAGGTATTTATAGCGACATTCATGCCCACTGTTTAAAAGCATGTCATGGTTTAAGCCCAGATGGAAATTAAACACTACACAGCTGCTCAGTCAGCCCTCCTCTCCACCCCACAACCTGATGGAATGGGATGGAGAATCAAAGTAAAGCTTGTAGGTTTAGATAGAGAGAGTTTAATAATCCAAAATAAAGTTAAAATACAGTAATAATGGTAAACGATAATAATAATTAATAAGCAGAAAAAAATCAAGTGATGCACAATTACCATTGCTCACCACCCACTGACCAATGACAGACCCTCTTCCCAAACCCAGATCAGCTCCCCTCATGGGTAACTTCCCCTATTTTATATACTTGGCATGACATTCTATGGTGTGGAATATCCCTCTGGTCTGTCCTGGCTGTCCCAGCGCTGCTCCCTCCCAGTTTCTTTTGTGTACCCGTTCACTGGCAGAGCATGCGAGAAGAAAAAAAGTCCTTGACGTAGAATAAACATGACTAAGCAAAAACCCAAAGCATCAGTGTGTTATCAAAACCATTCTCATCTTGAGTCGAAAAACATAGCACTGTGACAGCTACTCAGCAGAAACTAACTCCATCCTAGCTGAAACCAGGACAGAGCATTATGGTCTGGTGCCCAGTGCAATTACACTCAATTACCATGAAGAAAGAATGTATGATATAAAAGTTTAAAATACTATTCCTCAGTAATTATGGTAACAAATAAAATGTTGCAAAGCTTGTAAACACCCAGGAGGTCAGTAGTGTTAAGTGCAATATATCACCTTTACAGAAAGACTTTTAAATTCAGTATTCTCCAATTTCTGTACTAAAAAGAGTAAAGTGTTTATTATTAATCCAGTGGGAATATGTGGCTGGTTTAGGACAAGAAATGGGATTCAATAGGATGTGTTCATCTCCTTATTTTCAAAATTAAATTGGGCGTAATGAAAATTACGCTTTCTGTTATTATTGTGCAACTATTTGCTCTAAATTTTAGGGCATTTGGGGAAAACATGGTGGCAAGGGAACTCAGCAAAAACACAAAGCTGGTTTGCTGCTTTGCTCTTCTAATCCATCCATGGATGTTAACAATTAGAGCATTATGAAAGTTGTTCTTTTGGTGCCCCTTCTACTATTCTGAACACAACCTACCTAATATACAATACTGTATTTATTGCATGCTATTGTGTCTATGAACATGTAGGTATCATAATTTACTGAAATGCAAAACTTCCTGAAACTTTAAATTAATTAATAAATTAGTCTGAGATGTAACAGTTTGAAAAATTCCTCATTACTGTATTTTCATCATCTAACATGTAAGACCAGCCTCTTCAATTCTGTATTTATGTGCACATTTTTTTTCGTGTATGAGAGTGGTAACAAATTCAAAGTCTGATATTCCTACTTTCACCAACTCATTTCTCCAGCAGGACAAATAGGAGAACAAGTGGAAAATTATATACATTTTTCTACTTCACACTTGTTAGTATAATAATGATGTGAAGCTGTCAGAGCTACCAGCATCTCAACTTGCTAATGATTTCTTGTATCTTAGCCAGGACAAAAAGGATAAGCAGACAAGCTGAAACTCCAGTTTCCAAGGAGACCATCTCGGAAACATGTAAGAAATATTTAAGTAGGTACAACATGTCTCCAGGATCTAGAGATTTTTTCCACACACAGTGACATATATAAGCTATGTTGAAGAGGAATCTGTGCCCTCCAGACTCCATTTGGAAGCTGAGGTCTTGTGAATTAGTGTGGCTTGCCATCCAAATGGCTTGCACAGGAGAATAACGAGTTCCCTGGATTCCAGTAATGTTTCAGATGGTTATCAGTCACAGGCACTGAGCAGAACTATGTTTGCTGCATACTTACTTATCTGTCTAACTCTCTGTCTAGCTATCTGTGTGTTCATTTTGCTGTTTTTATTTATGGCCACAAGAAAGAATGTCTTCTTCATTTAAATTTCAGCAAGACATTCTGTGCTAAGCTATACTGTGCATGAAAATAGAACCAAACTGTAGAGGGATGCTGTCACGAATCGGGTGTGGGGTTTAGATTAATCCTACCTCCTGCCCAGGCCTCTGGCAGCAGGTAGTATCTTTATTGAGGCGGCCAGCACCCCAAAACCCACTCTCGTTCGTAAGTTCTTTTAATAATGACTGATTCTGTCTATTATAGAATAAATTATTTATTAATAGACAAGAAAACTACAGGCACAAGGCTTAAAGCAAACTAATACTACACAGGAATAAAACAAAGGAAAACACTACTAGTAGTAACATACAGTGCACGATAAGGTACCTTTTTCACTTACAGCTAACGAAGAAATAGTATAAGTTAGGATTCAATGCATCTTACCATCCAATTGCTGATGGAGCACACATCCTTTCACTCAATCCCTAGGGAAGTAACCACGAAACCTGCGTCCAGACTTCGGGGAGAAGTTCGAACACTTTTCAGGGTGTACGAGGCTTCTGCCTCAGTAGTGATTCAGCATATCTTTTATAGTGTAAAAACTGTGGCTCTTAAGTTAGTAATCTCTTTCATCTCTCTCCACATCAGCTCTGCAGACTAAGATGTAGATTCTTAGCCGAAGTTTGAGCTATCAGGCGCCAGAGACGATTCCGGCTGGGCCTTTGAGCCCTTTGGGCTATCATCTCATTATGCACCCATTATCAGTGGTGGGGGGGGGTTAGCTGTCCTGCCACAGATGCTGGAAAAACATTTGATGCTACTTGCAGAAAACAGCCCTTAGGATTATCTTTCCTCAACTCAAAATGTTGCATATAAGGAGGTTTTTTTAGAGTACTGTATCCTGCTTTTCCATTCCCATGTTGTCATGAACATCTGTTGTTTCCTGCTAGCCTACTTTACAGCTGATATTGCAAAACATGTAGCTCTGTAATGAAAACTTCCTCAACTATCCCATAAAAAATGGTTTTTTCCAACTTTTCCATGCTCAAGAGAGACATAAAAAGGGGGAGAGAAAATTTCCTTCCAATTATTCAGTGAATATGGAAAAATAAATGGTGAAGGACTGATATGCTTAACTCACTTTTAAACAGCTATATTGGCATCAGTGGGTTAGGGACCTTTGCACGTCAGAACTCTGTTCTCACATAGTTCATATAAGCAATTTTACTGTATTTAGTTTTCATTTTTAGTTTCTTTTTTTAGTTTATGTAAATATTAAAAGAATTAAATAGATGAAGCTTGTCTCTACTAGACCTCCCCAGAAATTTTTTTCATTTTTGATCCTGGATACTGAAAACAACTGGGGTTAAGCCACAACAGCTGGCAACTAAGGACCAAAAAGCCACTTGCTCACTGCTTCCTGGTGGGATGGGGAAAAGAATTTAAAAAAAGGTAAAACTCATGGTTTATGATAAAAATAGTTTATTAATTGAAAGGATGTAAAATCTAATACCAACACTAATACTACTAATAAATAATAAATAACATAATAATAATAATTAATAATAGTAGTAGTAATGAAAAGGAGAGAAAGAGTACCAAACCCCAAGAAACTCAAGTGATACACAATGCAATTGCTCCCCACCTGCCAATTGATGTCCAGCTTCTTCCTGAGAAGTGGGTGGCATCTTCCGGCCAATCTCTTCCAATTCATATACTGTGTGATGTTCTGTGTTATGGAATATCCCTTTGGCCTCTTTGGGTCAGCTGTCCTGGCCATGGTACCAATGGCTTCTTGTGCACCTGCTCACTGGCAGACCATGAGAAACTAAACCATCCTTGACTTAGACTAAGCACTACTTAGCAAAAACCGAAACGTCAGTGTCATCATCATTATTCTCTTATTCAATCCAAAACACAACCCTGTTCTGGCTACTAATAAGAAAATAAAGTCTATGTCAGCTGAGATCAGGACAACAACCAAAAGGCTCTGACAGCAGAAAAAAATCAACAACAAAAATCAAACCCTGAAAATGCCACTGATCAAAGAAAATCTTATTGCAGAAACATGAAAAAAGACTATGTACTGTTTAAGATTATTCATTCCACAGAGCAAAACTCACAAAGCGAACCCCGACTTCCTATTTACCATCACTGTATGAGAGGAAGTATCTCTTTTTTAAGGAGATATATTATTTGAAAGATTTATTATGTCAATTGAAACATTTTTGAATTTTGATACCTTTCAAATATAAGGGCAGGTAGGATAGCATTTAAAGATGGTTGTGTTTAATAGGTGTAAGAGACTCAGTTTTAGCAAAATACAGTATCACACAGATCAGCATTAGGCATTTCGTAGGACATGTTTGTTAAGGTTGTCTGGGAAATGGAAGACTAGTTCCACAAAGAAAGAAAACAAAATAAAGACCATCTGAAAATTGGGAGCTGCTAGAGCTCAGCTACTCATGAATAAGAGTTGCAACAGTAAAATCATAATTAAAATATTTGTGATTTCTCACCAGAGAAAAGTACTAATTTATACATTTCTTTGACTCACACAGGAATTATAAAAAATGCTTATTAGGGTTTATAATAAAGAAATGCTGCACGATATCTTATCCAGCCGGAATAAATCTTTCTTAGCATTTTTAAACATATTAAATTAATATAGAAAATACTTTCCTAATTATAGTGTCACTGATGGTGAGATCCAGTTTGCCAATGAGTTGTGTAAACACAGGCATCTATTTTTGGGCCTCCCTCTATGGGGTAGGTATCCTTTGCTGTGTTCGCTGTGGTCACTGGACATCAAAGGCTTAATTTAGCTGCTTGCCTACCTGCTTTTCACCGCACTTGGAGAAGTCTTGCCCTTCAGCTGAGGCTCCAGAAGGGCAGACGTCTCCCAGAGATGGTGTTCTACCTGTCACTGCCATAGAAATATCTCAGAGACCTTTTAGACAATGCTAGACCTTGACAGCATGGAGTGTAGGGAGCTATCCAGCTGAGCAACCACTTGGGAACAAGATTCGGTTGCTTAAGCATAGGTAACACTTGAAATGCACTATAATACGTCAAAAGTTTGCACAGGGATGGCATTTGTGACTTATGATACATGACCTGTAGAAAAATAATTGAGTCCCAGATCAGCCATGACAGGCCAACGTGGACAGTGCGAGACACCTAAAACGGTATCTGAACAGCTGAACTCTTCTCTAAGTTAGGTGAATAGCTGTCCTTGCTCTTCTAACTGTTTTTCTTATATATCATTTGGCTACCACAACAACTTGGTCGCCAACTCAAATGTAGTTTAGATTGAATCCCTCCTTCAATGCTGAATTTCACTTTAAGAAGTACATCAAGAGTTGCTAAGATATTAACAGTCATTCTTTAGCTTGTATTACTTTCCAAGAAGACTTTGAAAAAGGAAAAAGAAAAAAAAATGTTTTTCTAAAGCTTAAAATAAACATAACTGATTGGAAACATCAGTTTAGTGTAGAAAAGTTCAAATAAAAAGTAGGGCTTGTTCATAGACTCCAAAAATGCAAATCCAAAACACTAACGAACTTATGCTGAGTAGTGGTCTGAAGCTCATATGAAAATAATAATAATCACAATAACAATAATAATAAAATAATAATAACAAGAGGTAGTAGTAAGGGAAGCTAAAAGAGACAACATGTTAAGTAATGAATAGGGTGAAGGCTCCAAGCCATTTAAAACATGAATATTGAAGTTAGGTAGAGAGGTACAGCTAAATGTTGATTAAATAAATTGCAAAAAGTGACTGAGTATAAAGGTTTGAGAGATAATTGTCCGTATTTAGAAGAATGTAGGAAGACACATTCACTTCATTGATAAGGACAGAATTTACCATTTTTGACAAATGAGAAAGTGAGGGAAAGTATGTTAAAAATGGACATATTTCAAATCATTGAGCTCACAGCTCTTCCAAATCTTAACATTAAATAAACTAGTTGCACTAGCAACATCAAGAATTATGTTAATGTTTGGCAAACTTTAGAAAAATACTAAAAGACTGGAAGACTAAAATGGAAACAAAGAATGACACAAAAAGTCATCCAAGAGTGAAAAAATAATTACTCAAGTTCTCTAAATAAAGAAGAAGTAGGTAAAGCTACAGGAAACTTTCATGGAAGTAGGGCCATGTCGAATACAATAGTTTTCTTCATTTAAATGAGATTACATATTTGAATAATAAAGATGTGCATGCTGACATAGCACTTAGATTTCTCCAACACATTTCCCAGAGAGCCACGCAGCATGCACTCTTAAGTACACTGTGTTTTATATGAGGAATTAGGGGGTAATTTAATCATTTTCTTCTTTAGCTTGCATATTTCAAAGGCTGATTTTTTATAAAGGCAAAGGCAAAAGATTTATTATAAAATGATCAAAATTACCTTGCTAAATGGTCTCAATTCACTAAAAAGTGTTTTCATACATTCAGAAGCAAGGTAATAGTTCAGAGCTTCAGTGATAAAAATGATATCAGCAGGAGGCAAATTCTGTCTTTGAAAGCAAGGATCGGAAGAAAACTTGATATCAACACTTATGACTAGCAGAAGACAAATTCTGTAATGGCAAAAAAATTTCTGTGATGATTCAGTATAGAAGAGGATAACAGAATAGGCAGATCCTCACTTTACATACCATTAATAAAATATACTTGTATGCCTATTTCAAATACAGATACAGGAGAAAAAAAACAAGGAAAGTTAACAAATAAGCCAGGAGGTAGAAAATAAATAAATAAATAAATAAATCACATTAAAAGAGAAGGTTGGGACATTACTTGATCTCTTTGCTTTGAAAGGTACTTAAATATGGTAGAGACACAGATTACTAAAAGCCTTTTCAGTCTTATTTACAAATGCATAAAATTTAAAAAAAAATGGCTGGAGAGTGAAGTTAAATAAGTGCAGTTTTAAAAACAGGTGCAGTTTCCTGGCAGTGATGGCAATTACTATAGGAATAGGGAAAGAACTACTCACCTTACAGTGACTGCTTTTAAAGTGAAGTATGGTATTGGTAAAAAAGATCTCTTTTAACACAGTTTCAAAAAGAAATTTCAGTGCTCCTGTGCATGTGGTTTGAGCTGGATAAACATGGAGATGGCATCAAACCTCAAAATTTGTGATTTTTGGAAATTCTCTGTTCAGTTTTTTCCTCCTTTGTTATGGGAAGAAGACAATTACCTGTATTGTCATCCATACACTAATGAACCTCGAGCCTCCCGATCAGGGTATTCTCTGCAAGTGAACCTCATCTCTTAGGATCTCAGCTGATCAATTGCAATAATTAAGTAGAATTTTTTTCCCTAGGCACAGCTGATCATACACGTTGCTCTTCCTTTAGGGTTTTTGTTTCTATTGAGGACCAAAAATAATTTAGCCACAGCTGGTGATGATACATGGAACAGTAAGGCCAGGTATGTGTCTTGCCCACATCGTTGAGGGTTTAAGAGCTGTCACATTCAGGCTTGGGACATTTTCCTGCAAAGCAGGCTGACTTTTTTTTTTCTAATCATTCACCTATTGAATAGGACATAGTTCCTCTGCCAGAATTATCAAAGCAGCTCTTTATCACTGCAGGAATTAAGACAGTGACATCTTAGTCATGCCTGTTCCCTGCCAAATCACAGTTAGGTCACCTAAGGACTGATACAGTTCGCGGTAAGTACAGTCATTTGTTATCCATAAGGGGATCTCTATGAAATTGAATATCCTATGAAAAATCAGAACAAATGATCTAATCAACATTTGCGGCCTTCTCTTTCATTAGAAAAAAAAAAAAAATATAAAGGAAAAGAGATAGAGACATAAAATTTGAAATATTTGGTATAAGAATTATTTGTGTGTAGAAGGATTGCTACTTGTTTGCTTTGCAACGGTGCTTGAACAACTGTGATAAACACCTTCCAGTTTTACTGTTTGTAGGGTTTCCTATACCTAGAAGAGATGTGCAGTACCAAAACTTATTTAATTCTTGCTAATAGTAAAGGCATAACAAGATCTAGTGACTGGAAGGTAAAGTGTGTCATTTTCAGTCTTGCAATTTAGATGAAGTTCCTAGCAGTGAGGTTAATTAATCATTGAACTATCTTGCAGAGATAGGTAGTAGAGGCATCAACGTTTGCTATTGTTCAAAAATGAGGTTAGATGTATTCCTAAATGGCACATTTTTTAATTTAAGTCTGCTGAGGAGGGCTGTGGTCATGGTTTTTCTTCTTTGTCCCTGGTATCTGTGAGGTTTCTGCCTTGCCTCATCCATTTCCCACATTCAAAAGCAGGTGAAGGCAGAGGGGGAAGAGGGTGGAAGAACTGACAGTATTGCCAATCCTTCTATTTGTGAAGAGGCAAAAGATACATTGCAAAAGTGTTTATGACTGAGTATTGATACAATATTAAGATCCCACTGTATCAGGTATATTTCAGCTATAGAGTAGGATTTTCTCCTGCTGAGCTTGGAATTTAAATACACAGGCAATGACTTGGGAGAGGTTACAGATTAGTGAAGTGAATATCTGAAAGTGCCATTTTAAAGCCACCAATTATTGATTGAGAGTCTTGATATTTCATTTAGGACTTTTGTAGTGAGGGGATTTGCTAAGGCAGGAAAAGAAAATATCAGACTTGATCACAGAAACCAAGAGAGTGAGGATGTGAAGAGGGAGCTAGACTGAAATGGGGAAGACTTTTAAATGAATGCTGCAGAAAGGGGGTGAGGGCAGACTTGCTAGGTGTAGTGTCACTGGTTTTATTGGCTTAAACTTGTCTTCCTGCTTTAAATGTGTTCCCTTCTGAGCTCATACAGGTGGTACTGACTAGGCCTTGAACCCCTGAAGTGGGTAAAACTCTCCAGTGTGAGGAAAGGTGATGTGATCCTTCTCAGCTCTCTGTTTGCTTTCTCCAGCCACAGTACAAGCTTGAACATCATTCTTATAATTGTTGCACTCTTTGAATTGGAAAAATTGTTAAGTTCTGCAGACATGTAGCTTACAACAGCAAGTGATTTCACTTATTCAATACCATGAACTGTGTTCAAGACATTTTACCTTTGTTTGCAGCAGAGTCTCTGGAAACTGTTGCCATGGAAATGTGATTTGCTAGTCTCTTCTAAGAGTGTGTTTTTGAGGAGAGCTAGTGAGCTGTGACTTTATTTCTGACTAACAAATAGGGTTCCAAACATAGTATAGTATATATAGCATAGATGAAGCTACGAGAAAGTCCTAATTGTTTTTCTGAAATCGGTGTGATTGAAGAAAGTGATTGGAGTCATGATGGCCAGTTTCCAGACCATGACTGGAATCCTCTACATCACATGGACATCAGGCAGGAACTGAAGGTCCCTATTCCCTTTTGAAGATAATTACTCAGGTAAAGGAGTAGCACAAGCTCATCATTAGGAACCTAGGTCTCTTTTCACTACTGCAGCAAATAAACTGTTTTGAGGAAACCTGTGTATACACAGACAGGCACATTCGAACATGAACTAAATGATGAATACTGATGGATGCTTCCTTTGAGAGCCCATGTGGAAGTATCCTTTGGGGTCTGTGAAAAAGGGAAAGGTTTGATCCTGTCAGTGTTTTGAAAAAAAAAGACCTCGATTCATAAATTATTCTGGAGTATTTTAATATGGGGCCTGTAGAATTCTTCCTCAAATTCTGCCTCCTTCCATTTACACAGTTAACAAAATCAACTAAGATGCTAAGGCAAAGCTAGAAAATGGTTCTAAATAATCTTTGCAAACTCTTCCAGAAACACTACAGCCAGGGTTGCAAACTTTCATTTTGCAGAAGAATTATTTTCATTCTTTCAGATAACTACTCAGTAGACATTGTGAAATTTGTATTGCAGGATGCAATATAGTTGGTTATCAGGGCTGTTGGTGCCTGTAGACAGCTGAGCTTGTGCTTGGAGCTTCCTCCCTCAGCTTTTTGTTTCTCTAAAATCTCTCATTTTAAATTCTTCACCGTTCCAATTTGCAAGAATTCATCTTTTATTTAGCTCCAAATCCTTTTTACTGCGATGTGAGAGGAACATCACAGTATACTTCCGTACTGGGAATCTCTCAGACCCTTTCTGAAAGGCTGAATTTAAATGGTGTGACTCTTGGGGATATCCTGTGCAGGGCAGGGAGTTGGACTCAATGATCCTTGTGAGTCCATTCCATCTCAGCACATTCTGTGATTCTGTGAAATTACTATATTCGTCTCCTTCACAGCATTTGGGAGTTTTCTTGGCAGACATAGAAAGCAGCATGATGCACAGCCATGTAAAATAAAAAATCCATGTGTTTTCCGTAAGTATTTTGCTCATGTTTTTCTCGTTTCTTAAATTGATTTATACTTCTTTTACAAAACTCAATTGTTACATATCATGATTCATTCTGGCTTATGAATACTTTTGTATAATAAAGGTCATTAAAGATGTAAAATAATTTTCTTCAGTTTGCAGTATTTCTCTTTTACTAACAGAAGGACCATTTTTGTTTTTCAAACACCTGCATTAATGTTATTGTCATCATCTCACATATATGTCCAGGTTAAAACTACAGAGTGTTAAACCAGCTGGTGGGTAGCTGATTTAGAAATTCAGGGCTATAAGCCTCATGCATGAAGAAGCTGACAAGCAGCACACTCAGCTGCCCGTGCATTCTGCAGATTGTAGACCTCAAGGTATAGTTTTACTTGGAAAAGTGAGAGTAAAAATTAAGGGGCAAATCTTCATGCTGGTTCTGTTTTTCTTCAGCCAGTAACTCCTGAAGGCCGTACCAGATTTCTCTGTACTCCTGATCAATAGTGCATGCAGCATATGGCACTTGCAGTGATCAGGGGAAGCCCTCTCTGTTGTGCGAGGTATGTGCATTGACAGATGCTCCTCATTTCTCCGATCCTGACTGATAACAGAGACAAAAGTTTATCTAAATTGGGTCATGAAAATGAGCAATCAATGTGACTTTAGGCACTGAGCCTACAATAAGCCATTCTGCTGTGCATCAGCAGAAAAGTGAAACAATGATGCGAAGTTGGTAACCATTTTTTCTCTATCTTCTCTGAGAGAAAAGTGACATCTTGAATGTGCCTTATATAAGAGACAAAACATGGATTAGAAGTACAGTTTATTCAGAAGCATTTCTATACTTTGTACCTAGAGGCATGGACAAAACAGTTACTAAAACTCCAACAGTTGCTTGAGTGAAAGCCTGCACTACTTCTATGCCAACTTCAGAGACACTATAAAGATTCAGAGATTCAGAAATGTCAGTCAGCTTGCCTACTGTACAGTGTCAGACAACCTCATCTGGTCAAACACATGCAATGCCTTAAGAGTATAGTAAGAATTATATCAGAACATTGACCAATGTTGCTTATTCTTTTCTATCTGATGCTTTTCCCCCAACTTTTTCTGGGGCCAGAACATCAAGTTTCATCATTTCTTCTTCTTGAGGTGTCCTGGTTTTGGTTCACCAAAGGAATATTCCATACCATGTGACATAATGCTCAGCAATAAAACCAAGGAGAACATTGATGGGGGGTAAACTGCCAAGAGACTGACTGGGCATTTGCAGGTTATTGATGATCAATTCCTTTCATTTGCATCACTTGCCTTTCTTGAGTTGTATCTCTGTCTTATTCACCTTTTAATTACAAGTTGGTTTTGCTGTTGTTGTCATTGTTATTATTATATTATTTTTATTTAATTTCAATTGTTAAACTTTTTCTCTCAGTCCATGAGCATTCTCCAATTCTCTTTCCCCATCCTGCTGGGGAAGGGAGTGACTGAGTGGTTGTGTGGTGCTTAGGTGCCGACTAGGTTTAAAACACAGCAGGAGGGAAAAATGAACTTAAAGACAACAGGGAAATTCTTACAGAAAATACTTTAAGGTAACAGTTATAGCTTCCCAAGTGGAGTAGCTGATAACACATTATTTGATTATAGACCAGAGCTAATTCTGGCACTAGTCCTAGCATTCCTATCCCCAAAGCTGCCAGCTTATGCCAATACATTATTTAGCAACCATATGAAATGACAGGGATGTAAAGGAGCACACCATGTTGACTCAAAATGATTGGGAGTATGAGAAAATTCCTCAGTCAGCTCTAAGGCACTCCAAAGGCAAACAGAAAGGATGCAAGAGGGATATGAAAGATGACTTGCATTCTAGGGCTTCCCCAGCATACAAAAAGTAGATCATAGCTGACATTTCTACACTTTTCTCCAAGTCCATTTACAATAAATATTTAAAAGCAAGAAAAAAGTATTCAAGAAACAAACCCTGAAGGAAAGAGATGGATTCATAATTCATCATTGAGCTATATCTTGCACACACAAGATGTGTGCTCTGAATGTGAATTGACAAGTATCTTGCCAAATACAATGCATGGCTGAACAAGGGTGATACTGAAAAACACTTTGTGTTGAGTTTAGAAGACAAGCATTGTTTCTTTTAATGATTAGTAAAATTCACTCTGTTTCTTTACTTTTCTCCTTTTTTTTTTCTTCCTGGGTACACAAAAATTGTTTCCTCTCTCTTGTCAAAGACATCAGATGTTCTAAGACTGAGTAGCCTGTCCTATAGAAAATATCATCATTAAGTAAAAGGTTAATTCTGTCAAGGGGAAGATCACAACCCACCTACTCAAGAAACGCACCGACTCCAAAGAAGAGAAAGACTGAGCATGGGACTAATTAGGAACAGAAGTGAGGAAATAATTTAACGAATAGAATAAGAAAATGAGCATTAATTCCTTTGTTTACAAGAATATATAGTGAAAAGTTTTGAATTACCTCAGGAATTTGAACCACCACTACCAAGAAGCCCAGGGTGAAGAAAGACCAATGGGACACTGCTGGATCCAGGGGTGGTGATTATCTTCTGCTTGATCTCTCTCTCTGTCTCTCTCTTCCCAACCTCCTTTCTATTTATTTTGATCTCTCTACCTCACAGTTACTGTTAAATAAAATTTGTATTATTGATTTGGCATGTTGTCTCGTTTGTACCTTAATTCGGGAAGAGGCATTGCTCACTAGTAGGATCTTTACACAGGGTAGTAAGTATGAGGGGTGACTGTGAAGAAATGCAGCCTGTTCTGAAAAAAAAAAGACTGACTAATAAAATAGCAGATGAAATTTTAAAAAAGAGTTTGTTCTTTTTGTATGTAGGGTAAAACAAATGTAGCTTCACACATAAAATTATAGTGTCTATGCTGTCTGTTGCCATTGGAGTAAGCCTTTGTGTTTGTGACAGACGAAAATATCAGCTTGGTGCTTGCTAGGAGTGGAAAAATGAATCATATATTTGACTTTATGAGGAAATTAATAAAAAAATTAAAAAGAGCTTCATTATGCCACTGTACAAAATCACAGTTTATGCACACTCCCAGTTAATGTGCACAGTTCTCGTCTCCTCAAAAATGACACAGAAAAGCTGGCAAAGGTTCACAGAAGGCCAACGACCATGATATGGAATAATTTCTTAGAAGGACTTAAAAATTACTTTGAAGGAAAAGATAAAAATCATGCCTGAAGTAGAGACTGTGGATAGGGATGTACTGCTCACCATTTCTTCTTATACAAGAAGTAGGACTGTTGCGGTGCATGCAGCTGTCTTAAAGGCAGACCAAAATCCAGAGTCCTGGTGGACAGGCAGCAAGGTCCTAGAATCAGCCCCTTACACCCAGTTTATGCATGAGTTCATGCTTATTCATTACTCCTCTTCAATATGCATCAGTTCTAGAAATTTCTTCTGTATTCTATGCCCCATTGGCTCCCTGTCCTGGTTCCCTCCTCCTTGTTATCCCCATTGCTTGTTGTATTGTGGACTCCTCCCCCTAAGTCGGTCGCCCTGGTTCCCCCTGGTTCCATATCAACCAGGTTCCCCCTGGTTGTTTCCCTTTGCTCCACCCCATATAACAACCTCGGACCCTCTTCCACCCCGGTCTTTTATCCTTGGATTTTGCAATAAATCAAAGGATCAAAAGATCCCTCTCTCATCCTTTGCCTCTGCTGATGCTTTTTCACCACCTGTGTTTGGGGCTCGCTCCTTGCGAAGGAGCCAGCCTTCTCCGTGTGCTGCAGCTGCCAAGGACGTCTGCAGCTGGACGCTGTGCGGCCTTGGGCAGCCCCCAACAGCGTCTTAGGACCACCAGATGAGGTCAACAGAAGTCAGGCTCAGAATGAGCAAGACCACTCGGGGTAGACCTGTGGGATGGTTTACCAGGGGAATTTTGGAGGCAAAAGATTTACATATGTTCAGTGTAGACTGGAAAAACAGTTTGATGGGAGATCCAGTAAATGTTACTAGGGAAACACACTGCTTCAGACTCAGAAAATCCTCTGAGCTGGAAATATGCAGAAGCTAGGGGAAAGTGTCACATATGTTCTTAACCTGCCATCCATTTATAGGCATGCGTTCACACATGCTTCTAATATGGAGCCATAAGAGATAATTTAGATGGGGGCAAGATTAGACACAGCTAATGAAGCTATTGAAGCTATTGGCATAACAATACCACAGGCTTTTGTTTCTCAAGTCACAAGAAAGTATTGACATACTTTGCATATGGTTTATGTACCTGACTGTAACTGCATTTGGTAAGAAACATCAGACAGCTTTGTAAGACCTCTCTGTTGTACAGTTTCACAGCTCCCCTTTGCTGTACGCATTCAGTTATGACAGGCTGAACTCATCTCACCTATCTGCAGCAATCTGGAAGTGTTTATTCTAAACTGACACCCAGATTCTCTGGATGAGAAAATGGGAACTCCAGAGTATGAGTCATTCCATCTTAAAATAGATGTTGAAGAACTCATAAGAAAATGTAAGTCTTGTTAAGTTTAAAAAAACTCCAAAACACCAAAACAAAAAATACCTTAAACAACTACATTTCTATACTACTCTAGCTAATGATAATTCTGGTTAGAGAATTTGAAGTTAGATATACTGCCTAGAGTCAGGTTGTCATCATAGATAACCTGAAAGAAACAATAAATTCAAAAGATTTTCTGGCTGCCAAGAATTTGATCATCTGGCTTGAAAAGTCTGTCTCTGTGTATGTATATCAGGCATCTAAGTGACAGCCGCAGGAAAGCTGTTCTTGGTGTCTGTAGCTAACAATAGCTAGCCAAGAGTGAAATTCTATTTCTACGAATGTTCACAATTGTGACAAAGATCTTACAATCTAAACCTGATTTTCAATACGTTTGAAAATTATATTTAGGCAAGTGAACAAGGTGTCTCAGCATACATTTAAGTCTCTGAGTAAGAAAGCAAAGTGCATTGCTGACTTGTGTCTTAAGACTTCAGGGATATAACGCAAGGTGAGAATGTAAGCTCAGCATTCCCACTCACAAATAGAGTGCGATAACATTGGTAGTGCACTGTATTTATACCAGAATATTAATGCCACTGTAGCTAAATACTTCTTTTACATAACAAGCACTCTTTTTGAGAGGTTACAGTCCATTTCTGAAATTTCACCCCATTTTACAGCCTGGTACCCAAGGATTTGGAAGAGACGACCAGCGCTCAAAGATATTGCTTAATTTTTCACTTATTTCTAAGCTTTAAGTGTGCATAAATTTAAGAATTTAGATTTTCCTTGAATACATTACATTAGCAGGGAAAGTGAACAGAGGCTTACCATGAAGAGAAGATAATTGTCTGGTTATCTTTAAAACCTTTCTTAGTGGAACTTTTCTGCACAAGACATGATTATTACCCTTTAAACATATTGACTAAATGGGGAGCCATCACTTGTAAAAGTACAACTGGAACTGATGCCCTGCCGTAGCACTGCATTCCTTACTGGTGATGTTTGTAAGTTTATTCAGGTAAGAGCTAGAATGCAATAACAATTATAGCTACAGCAATGGCTATTACTAGCAGTAATAAATACTACATTTTTGTTTTACCACTGCTATAAGAGGAATGGAAACAGTGATATTAAGAGGATGAAAGGGTTTGTTTGTTTCTTTCTTTCTTTGTATTTTAACATGAGTCACAATTACATTGGTACTTCTGCAAATAGATTTCTTCATGTTAATTTATTTTTTAAATACAAGTTACTTTTGTTAGTTATGATTTGTCAAAGTGAATCACCTTCAAACACACTCTGGAGAAATGATGTTGCTTTTGCTTTGGATGCGGACTATGACTTAGCTAATGTTGTTTCTTGAAAGAAAGAAATATAAACAATGCAATCAATGCAATTTTATGTGCCTTGATATAAATTCCTTGGATTGTTGGGGTTTTTTTCAGAAGGTGTTTTCAAATGGTAAGATTTCTGCCATAAGCACAGTTGCTGTTGTTGTAGATAGAATCCTAGTACAAGGTATCCAGTTGTATGTAATTGCAAGTTGTCTACAAGCTTAAATGTCTAGATGATGATTCAAATATCTAAGAATAGACATAATAAGTCATCAGATGCCTTGCAGTATCCCACTTAGGTTCCAGGTACGAATTTAGGATACCAATACCTCACCAGATATGTGCTGTTGCTGTGTAGATGTCTGCTCCAACCCAAAAAATCTTACACAGCATTTGACGCCCAGGTAACCATGCAAGCTCTTCCTGGTATTTGTTGAAACCTATTGCAGTGGCATGAGGTACACACACAAAACCTTCTGTTGAGACAGTGAACAACCATGAGTTGGCCAGTTACTGCTCGCTTGTTTTCGGGCAGGCAATCCAGAATCAAAGGAAAGAAGAGTTTCCCTTGGTCAAGGAGGATTGGGTTAGAGAATACATAGGCGAGCTGGACATCCACAAGTCCAAAGGGCTCTGACGAAATGCATCCACGCGTGCTGAGAGACACCTGGCAGACACCACAGATAGGCTGTTCACAGTTATCTTTGAAAGGTGGTGGAGATCCAGAGACAGGTCTGAGAATTGGAAGAAAGCAAATGTCACCTCAATCTTCAAGAAGGAGGATCTAGGGAACTACCGTCCAGTCAGCCTCACCT
>VZTH01011691.1:227571-250997 GCA_013397815.1 Aleadryas rufinucha
CCCACGATGCACCAGCACAGGGTGGGGGTCGACCTGCTGGAGAGCAGCTGTACAGGGAAGGACCTGGGGGTCCTGGCAGACAACAAGCTGTCCATGAGCCAGCAGTGTGTCCTTGTGGCCAAGAAGGCCAATGAGATCCTGGGGTGCATTAGGAATGGCATTGCCAGCAGGTTGAGGGAGGTGATCCTGCCCCACTGCTCAGCCCTGGGGAGGCCACATCTGGAGTGCTGTGTGCAGTTCTGGGCTCCTCAGGACAAGAGAGACATGGAGCTCCTGGAGCAGGTCCAGTGGAGAGTGACAAAGATGGTTGAGAAACTGGAGCATTTTTACATGGAAGGGCTGAGGCAGTTGGGCCTGTTCAGCCTTGAGAAGAGATGCCTGAGATGGGACCTCATCAGTGTCTGTAAGTATCTGAAGGGAGGGTGTCAGAGAATGGATCCACGCTCATCTCAGTGGTGCTAAACAATAGGACAAGAAACAATGGGCAGAAAGAGATGCACAGGAAGTTCCATCTGAATATGAGGAAGAACTTCTTTACTGTGCAGATGACTGAGCACAGGAACAGATTGCCCAGAGATGACATGTAGTCTCCCTCATTGGAGATATTCAAGAACCATCTGGACACAACCCAGTGCAATGTGTTCCAGGATGACCCTGACAAGGGAGGTTGGACCAGATGACACACTACCAACCAGATGACTCCCTTCCAACCTGACCCATTCTGTGATTCTGTAAGAGTCAAAAAAGTGAAGTTTTCACAGTAGCTGTCTGACTTGTCTGCAAATCAATTAAGAGAAATGTGTAGAAACTTTATCTTGGCTTTTTCTGTGAAGAAGTAACATTTTTTTTTCAAATATAGCTAATACACAAAATGAAATTCAGTGTTCAGCCCTCAAAGGGCCAATAGGCCAAGAAAAGAGAAGTCTGAAAATATTTTTTTTGCATTTCAATATTAAGCAGCAGCTTCTTGAATTTATGGATTTCTAGCCTATTGGCAGTCAGTGCTTGTATAGATTTTTATGAGGTATTGGTATAGATATCACAGATAACAAAACAAATCAATTGAGAATAGAAAGCAATCATCGAAACACTAATGAAAAATTCTGTAGTCTGTAGTCCTAACTGTTTATGTAAGACTTAATTCTGAATATTTATGCAAGCAGCATCTAATACAAATTGAAAGAGAGCAAGTCCCACAGATGCAAAGCTGACTGTAAAGGCCCGTAGCATCCAGTGCTGCTGAACAGATACGTTCTGCTTTTAAAAAGTCAGCAACAAAACCTGACACATGGAATATCCATGTGACTCAACATTTGCCCAGAAAAGAGAAGAACCACACATGGCAGCTAGTTTCCCAGGCAACTCTGAATCTCTGGGAATATATCCTAAAGAATTATCTTTCTCAAAGTCTTTTACAGGAGAAACTATTGTTATGCAATAGTAAGCTACAGAATGCTTTTCTGTTTGAGCTTAATTTGATAATTTCTGCAGTTTCGTCCCAAATGCTCCCCAGACTAATCAGGTGGGAATGAGTTCCTTTTGTGTTTCACAGGTTCTTCCAGCTTTTCCAAATTTTCTACTAGGTTTTTGTTTAATTTTGTCTAGTTTTGGTAGGATGAGATTGCCCTCCTCCCATTCTCTCTCCTCTTTTTTGTATTTTTTTCGCTTCGCCAGAAAACATGTATTGCAGAAGTCTGTGATGGTGATGACACTGTATTAGTCATACCTCTGTTAGAACCTGGTTTAAGAGATCGTCTGAGAATATTTTGTCTCATAGCTCCAGTGTGACCATGCTTTTCCCAAAGGAAAATATGTGAATTAGCACTATAAAAAATAAAATCACTGAAAGAACCGGTCATTGCTTCTTAAGCACAGGGAGGAGGATGCTCTGGCAGATAAGAATATGTGCTTTTTAAGTTTACATTTCTAGGCAAAGTTTTGCTTGAAGGATATCCTGTTGCTGGCAAATAACAATGCCTGTAAGCCAGTTCTTGTTGAAAACTTAGGTGGATGTACACACACACACACGCGCGCGCATGGAGTACTACTCCGATATAGTTCAAGTGCGCTGAATCGGACTTGTCTCTGGAAAACCTGATCAGCAACACCCTATGTATATCTGAGACACTTATTCTAGACAGCAATGTCATCAGAAATGGAATGAAGGTTGTTCATTCAGAATGAGAAAATGTCTCTTATGAAAACATTGAGGTTGTAGGTTAACACTGGTGGGCAGACAAACACCACACAGTCACTTGGTCACTTCCCTCACCACTTCCAGGGTGAACAAAGTGCCTGGGTGCTGTGCAAACACCGTTCAGCAAAAGCGAGAACATCAATGGTTATAGCACTGTCTTGGTCAAAAACCTAAAATACAGCACCATATGAGCTGCTCTGAAGAAAACTAAACAGTAGTAAAAACCAGTAAATGGCAGAAAGCTAAGGAGTAGCCAGGACCACTACGTGGTGGATAGATCATTCAGGGGTAGAAGTCTTGTTTAAGCAAAAAAGAATAGCACATATCTCACTCCTAGGATGTCTGTTTCTGTAAAATCGTGTGAGTTATTCTGCATTTGAATGGTTCAGAATCAACTGGTTTGGGGCGTTTTTAACAGGAGTAGGTTGGCAGGACATCTACAAGTATTTTTAAATGAGCTTATTTTTGCCTACAAAAGACACCCTACTGAGGTGATTGGAAAGATATTAATGGAAAATTTGATTAAGGACACCTTGGTTTATGAAAAAACTAGGTTATTTTTCCATTACTGAAAATTTCTCGGTTTAGAGATTTATCCCATCAAAGGCAAAGTAAATAAAATAGTTACAATTTTGAGTAGTCAAAATAAATGCTTGAAAGCTAGCAATGGGACAATAATCCCTCTCATGAACCATATGTACAAATTGCTTTAAAGAATTCATAATTTGAAAAATGAAAAGGAACAGCAATCTTTTTGGTTTTTGAGGGGATAAATTAACATTTTTCTGGTGGTATGTGTCTTCTATATGGAAGTCTCTGGAGACCATCAATGCAAGTTTCTTAGTACAGTAAAATTAAAGGGTAATTGCTTTCTTTTCCATTAAAAGCTAACAAAAAAAATTTTTTAAAAAAAGATGTTTTATTATCTGTTTAAATGCATTCTCATTTTGCCATAGCCTATCCAGACTGAATCCTGCATAAGCAGCATCTTGTCTGTAAAGACTGAATCATGGTTACTTGCTCACCAATATATCTGATCTGAGGCAATCTCTACCTTTAAATGAAATTACTTAATGTTTGCTGTGTCAACAAAGATATGTCTGAGGAGTAGAAACTTACATGGGCTTTCTTCAAGAAAATTCATTTTTTAAGCACATCTATAAATCATACAGTACTTCTTTTACCTTTTGGGATTTTTTGTTGTTGTTTTGGTGTTTGGGGTTTTTTTTAAATTTTTCATAAAATATTGGTAGCCATCATTAAAATAGCAGTTCTTCCATTCAGGTTTCTGTATTCTTCAGTCAAAAAGTGCCGAATTGCCCAGAAATCAAATATGGTGGAAGTAACTGATCCTACATCTTACCTGGCACCCATCAAACCTCACAGAAAAATTAAATTCTAAATGCTGTAACTATAACATTTGTTTTCCTCATCTCTTTAGAGTAAATGCCAGCTTTAATTGTGTTACGCAAGATAAATCAATGTTCAGCTGTTCTGTATGGGCTTATCCCTGGAATCTCTATAGGTTGAAAAATTCAACAGAACATTATTTTTCTCCATGTAGACATCTTAAAATTCTTCTTTGGAAATGGAGAATAGTTTCTTCATTTCTCATATCACTGTCACGGTCCTTTTCAGCATCTGAATATAATTCAGCCTCACCTTACCCAAATGTCAAAAACAACAGAGAGCACTGCACACAATTTAAGGACTTGTTATTGTGATATTCAGTTTAAGGAAGGAGTTTCTGTTCTTTTTAATATTGTATTTTGGAGGAGTAGCTGTATAAAATAGCTTAACTTTGAAAGTTTAATTTACTACATAGCTGTGCTAGATTATCCATATTTCATAAAAGCAGAGATATTGCAATGGCATTTGAAGAAGAAATCATGGTGGGTGGTAAGCAAGGAGTTTTTATATTTTATATTGGCCTTCTCTGATGAGCATATAAGAAGTCTCACAGACTTCAAATATTAAATTTGATGAGATTACAGAACAGCATTGCAAATTATTATGCCCTAGTTGTCTGATATATTAAGCAAACAAACAAAAGTTTCGCTTTCTGTTGAAAAAACTGTTTTTTTTAAAATTTCTTCTTTCCAGAATATAAAGTTCTTTTTGACAAGCATTTTTTAAATTTCAGCTCTCCTCAGGGATAGTGTGTTTTGTGCATAGATATATGTTGTGCTTGTCTTGTGACTTAAAAGGAGAAATATGTTTGGTAAGTAGATCTGAGATGCAAGAATAAAAGATGACATTTCAAAAACCCACCTGTTTTAAAGGTCGATCATTATTACATAAACATAAAACTATTAATTAACACAGTCATACTTTCCTGAAATGTAAATTATCACTGAACATTAACACAAGCAGAATTTGATGGCAACTGAATAATTTTAAGATGATCAAACTTTATACATTTCTAAATAGTTCATTGAGATTGTAAGAGAAGGTCAAAAGCTATCTATTTAAGCGGTTCATTATTAGAGTCAAAAAGATGAGTAGGCTGATCTTAAATGTGGTTTTCAAGACACAGCCAGATTTCAAGCCACAGTAAGATTAGGGAGTACATGTTTTCTCTGTAAAATCCTTGTAAGATTTGCTATAATAAATAATTACTAAGTTGTAAACAAATATATAATTACATAATCTGCTCATGTGCATTTATTTTTCAATTTAGTTGTATAAATCACCTAAGCATAGTGCTCTCCAGCGGACTCAGGTTACATATGTTTTACAGGTACTGGGCACGTATGCAACCGTTGGAAGAAAAGCATGTTTGAGGTAATTGCCTAATAGTACAGGAGCTTGAATTTCTTGCTTAAATAGATCAGATCTGGGCAGCACTGCTTTGCTTTAACGTAAAGTTCCAGTGTTACTAGCTTTTGGTATAGAAACAAATACACAAGATGGCAATAGATTTAAGTACTCTTAGGTTTGTTCTTTCAACATAGAAATACAAAGAAGCTCAAATGCAATTAAAAAAACCCTGCCTTAAGCATGACACCTCTCCCTTATATTAGGTTGCTGTTTCCAGTGGCAATGGTTATGCTGAGACAAAGTCAGTACAGTTGCTCTGGTGAGGCCCTGGCTACACCACTTGCAGAAACTTGCAAAATTCCCATCAAGTGCAGAGGTTTTTAATAATCCCTAAGACATTATGATCACATATATTCTTTCTGAGAGAACCGTTTTTTGGGCTATGATTTTGTCATGAGTAAAGAATCAAGGTTGTTCCAGTCGGATGGCATAATGCTCTGCACTAAGAGTTGCTGTCAGATATACCGATAGGCTTTTCCATACAAAATACTCTTTGATCTCACATCCAAGAAAAACAAAATGATTCCTAGTTCAGCTACAACATTTTAAAGCATTCGGCAAAACTAATCATTACAATAGAGGTTTTTCTGAGCAAAGAAAAAATGTAAGGAGAAGGAAACATACAGAACCTATTATTATTTTTATCTAACAGGCACCAGTTACATTTAAATACTTAAAACATCATCAAGACTTATAGGTATGTCCACAGCTAATGAAGGTTAACCACTCAGCTTTCATTATGCATATTAATTTCCTTCTGAAGAAAACATCAGCTTTGTTATTTATCACTTACATGGTTGCTGCTGACTGGTGAAATCATACTGCATCCATACTGCAGTCTTTGAAAGCATTTTCTTCAACTAGCTGGCACCAGGAATGGTTTAGAAGAACCCATAACAGAGGTATCACTGGCTACATGTAGAGGAACACATGCCAGAAAGGATCAAATAGTTCCCATTAAAAAGGCAGGCAACTTTAAAAAGGAAAGGAAAAGATGTGGACCTGTTGGAGTGATACAGGGAAGGGCTATGAAGATGCTCGGAGGTTCAGAGCACCCCTCCTATGAGGATAAGCTGAGGGAGTTGGGGCTGTTCAGCCTGGGGAAGAGAAGGCTTCTGCGAGACCTTAGAGCAGCTTTTCAGTAGCTAAACAGGGCCTATAAAAAAATAGGAGAGAGAGTTTTTAGCAGAACTTGTCGTGATACGACAAGGGGTAATGGTTTTTAACTAAAGAGGTTTGATTTAGGTATGGTATAAGAAAGAAATTGTTTTACAGTGAGGGTAGTGAGACACTGGACCAGGTTGCCCAGAGAGGTGGTGGAATACTTTCCCTCCCTGGAAGTGTTCAAGGTCAGGTTGAACAGTGCTCTGAGACACTGGATCTACTTGAAGATATTCCTGCTCATTGTAGGAAGATTGGAGTAAATGACCTTTAAACATCCCTTCCAATCAAAACTGTTCTATGATTCTACAATTTTTCAGCTTGTATTTACTAAATGTCAAAATTAATTAAAGAAATACTGAGGCCACTCCATCCCCCAGCGTAAGAGAATTTTTTGTTTTAAAAATATGAAAGGGCTACTGTTGAAGGCAAATCTGTCAGGCACTTCAGACACACTATTCACAAAAGACCCCCACATTTTTTAGAATTAAAAATAAAAATCCAGAAAGATACTGCTGAGAAATGAATTTGCAAAATATGCCATTTATCCTGGAAAAGTTGTCACTTGTGACACATTAGTAACATAACAGCGACTGTTGTGTGTTGTGGGAATGATCCCCTAATTAGTTTTGTCATTAAAATTCATTTAAAACCATTTTGTTCTTGATATTCCTTAATTATTCCAATGACACATTCAGATGCCTCCAGATGGCTTGGAGCAGGATAAATAGCACTGAGAAACTTCCCTAATAGCATCCTACTCTGATTGTTAATATCATTCATGCAATATCCAGTTTCTTTATATTAATTTCAACATAATTGAGTAACAAAAGGCAAGAAATTCCTTTGGTGATGTTTTGGGTTTGGAAGAAGCATCTTCAACTGCAAAGATGTGCACTCTGAAAAATCAGCAATATCGAAGTCTGAATAGAGAACAAAATTTCTACTGAGATTTGGAAAGCGGTTTCCAATACATGCAGATGGCTTGATTACTTATTTCCATATTCACATTGAAAATTTTAAAGTGATATGATACTATTTTTCTTTCAAAAAAAGTTTTGAACCAACTTAATAACAATCATGTTGAAATGTTGAACCAGATTCCATCAGGCCCATTATTTTCTCAGCACTTATTTTAAGAAATCTGCATCTTCATTTCAATAAAATGAAAAACACAGATGAAAAATGTCAAGATCACACAGCTGATACACTGTATGTATCCATAAGAGAAAAGCCACTACTATTTTTATGAAATTGGAATCAAGTGTGTCATCAGTTTCCTATAGGAAGAGTACTCCCTATTTCTTTATTTAAATCTAAAAGTATTTTGGATTAACTATGACAGTATTTTAAAAATTCCTATATAATTGGGAATCTATCAAAAATCTAAGCCTCTGCTAGGCAGACAGATTGATTTGGTCACCACTTCGATATGCATACTGGCACTTTGACTAAGGTAACCAACATAAGGTAGATTTAAACTGGTACTCTATCCCGGGATTGTCTGTGAGACAGGAAGTTTCTCAGAGTATTGAGAAATGCACTGATTTACTCATTCTTGAAAAAAGCTAGAAGAGAGGTTGAGCTACAGTTTTCTTACCGTTTCCCAGGTGCTTCAAGAAATGAGTCACCTATATGAGGACCTGATTCCATGTCTTCTTCAAAGAAAGAAAACAGTGACCTCAAATATCACTGTACTTGAAAGCTTTCTGGCTGAACAATTTCAATAGACCAGCATCACTTGTTGCCTGAGCACAGAAGAGGACTTGTGAAGAGGACTGCGATTCTATGATTCTATGACTTCTGCTCTAAGCATCTCATAAAATGATGAGTTTGGAAGGAGTTTCTAAGAAATTACAGCTTGAAGAAAAAGAGGCAATATAAGGAAACACACACAAAAGAAAGCAACAAGTTGATACGTTTTCTGATATCATTTCCAACATAACACTTTGTAATTAAGACCTGTCCTGTGCATTATCTAATTTTCTTTACAACTCAACAACATAATATTTAACTCAGCACTTTCCAGGAGCTCCAACATCTCATTCTAGGAAAGGTCCCTTTTGCTGATAACGTCAATATGCACCCAATCTTCAGTTTCTTAGACATGGTTTATCTGAAATTCTTGAGCAGTGCTTGCTCCTTTTCAGTTTGAGCAAGCACCTAATATCCTGTAAGCACAGTTCTGATGCATTTTCCAACTGTTTTTCATGTCTCCTCAATACAGAATCACATAATTATTTAGGTTGGAAAAGACCTCTAAGACTTAGTCCAACTTCTGACAGATCACCACCTTGTCAATTAGACCATAGCACCAAGTGCCACATACAGTCATTTCTTGAACACCTCCAGGGACGGTGACTCCACCTCCTCCCTGGGCAGCCCATTTCAGTGCCTAACAATCCTTTATATGAAGAAACTCTTCCTGATGTCCAACATGAACCTCTCATCCTGTTGTTGGATGTCTGGGAGAAGAGGCCAATCCCCACCTGTCTACAACCTCCTTCCAGGCAGTTGTAGAGGGTGGTAAGTTCTCCCCTGAGCCTCCTTTTCTCCAGACTGAACACCCCCAGCTCCCTCAGACATTCCCCACAGGACTTGTGTTTCCAACCCTTCACCAGCTCCATTGTCCTTCTCTGGACTCGCTGTAGCACCTCAGTGTCCTTCTTATAGTGAGGGGCCCAAACTGGACACAGGATTTGCAGTGTGACCTCACCAGTGCCAAGTACAGGGGAAGAATCACTTTTCTTATCCTGCTGGCCACACTATTGCTGAAACAAGCCAGGATGCCATTGGCCTTCTTGGCCACCTGGGCACACTCTGGCTCATGTTCAGCTCCTGTCGACCAGCCCCCCCAGGTCCTTTTCTGCTGTGCAGTTTTCCAGCCACTCTGCCCCCAGCCCGTAGCACTGCAGGGGGTTGTCGTGACCCAAGTGCTGGGCCCGGCACTTGGCCTTGTTGAACCTCACACTACTCATCTTGGCCCATTGATCCAGCCTGTCCAGATCCCTCTGCAGAGCCTTCCTGCCCTTCAGCAGACCAACACTCCCACCCAACTTAGTGTCATCCACAAATTTATGGAGGGCACACTTGATCCATGCATCCAGATCAGGAGTAAAGACATAAAACAGGACTGACCCCAATATTGACCCCTGGGAAACACCAGTAATGACCACCTGCCAACTGGATGTGACACCCTTCACTACCACTCTCTGGCCCCAGCCATTCAGCCAGTTTTTAACACAGCAAAAAGTGCACCTGTCCAAGCCATTGGTTGCCAGCTTTTCCAAGAGAATGCTGTGGGAGACAGTGTCAAAGGCTTTGCTGAAGTCAAGGCAGAAACATCCACAGCCTTTCACATCCACCAGGTGGGTCATCTGGTCATAAAAGGAGATCGGGTTGGTCAGGCAGACCCTTCTTAAACCTGTGCTGGCTGGGCCTGATCCCCTGGCTGTCCTTTATGTGCCTTGTTATCACACTCAAGACGATCTGTTCTATAAAGATACATACTTTCAAATCTGAGTTCAAATGCACCTTAAAAATTGGGTCATTGAAGAATTTGCCTAAGTGTTGCATGTGGTGGCACAAAACTCAGGGACTGTATCCAAGGAATCTGGTTTTCATGAGTCATACACATAACTTTCAGTATAAAAGGGATCCCTCAGATGCCTGAGAAGGATCACAGCATGTGACAAAGGATGGAGAAAGACTTAAACTGAATTTTAGGGAAGTACAAGAACGAGAGGAAAAACAGAAAAGCAGGCACATACACATTTTCATTGCAGATCTCCTATTAAAGTTCAATATAGATTTATATTGTCTCTGTAAAAATCTCATATTCCACATTGTAGTGAGTTAAAAAGTGAAGACTACTGAACACACACACAAGAATGAGATATTACCTGCAATAATTTTTTTTTATTATGAAAAGAGGTTAAAAGTGTAAAGTTATAAGCAGATGTGGTTTAAGTATACTGAAAGAAAATGTAGTAATTATACAAAAGCTAATTTACATTAATAGAAATAGGAATAAGAATTTTGAAATAGTGAGTAAAGTAAGTTTAATGAAAAATGTCAAAGACTGGTAGATATTGTAATGAAAGTAGTATATCAGCTCTGAATCTAGTATGTTATAAAGATGATATTGTTAATATTGGAAGAGTTATTCTAAACTGCACAAACATTTCATGTTCTGGATGATATTTAGCTGTTTAGGGCACAGGCCGATTTTTGACATTTCTTCCAAGAATTTAATAAATAAAATAAAAATACAATTCAAGTCTTCTGAAAAAAATAGAAGAATGGAGATAGAAATGGCAGCTTTCAGTAATTTTATTGACCAGATGAAATAAAACTCCCGATGTGGAACACGAAGCATATCAAGTAGAGAAAAAAAAATTTGTCTTTTTATGAAATGGAGTTTGTTTACAGCCTATGGGGCCACAGCTACATTTTCAGAGTTTCACAATAATAGTAAAATCTGTCTCAGCTAAAAAGAAAAAAGAGGGAGGAAATTAATCAGTGGTGGGACACACAAAATATAGTGAACATACAGTTAACACCCATCTGATTGCCTACATATTTGAGGTCATCCTGACCAGCTCTAAACCTAAAGCAGAACTATGCTATGCTCTTCTCTGGTGGGTCAGGAAGCCCCAGAGGAATCCACAGGCAAAGAGTTTTTTATATTCTCTGCTTCAAAACATTCAGGAATTCTTCTGCGACCTACAAGATACAGAGACAGGTTTAAGTCAAAGAGTGAATCAGTGGTAGAACATATTCCTCTAAGAAGTTTTAGGTAGTGACTTTTCACAGAAAGCCTTAGAATAAAATGACTAGACGTTTCAAACTGGGTTTTGTGTTTGTTTCAAACTGGGTTTTGTGTTTATTATTCGACATGCAGTCTTCGGGATGTGATGACTTTCCTACCATGTAAAGAATGGATCTTATTAAAAAATCTTAAGCTCTGATACACAGCTACTTATTCAAGTATCTAAACTGGAATTGCTTAAACAAAGACTATTCTTTTTTCAGCAAGAAATACTGAGACACAAATTTCCTCAGGATTAATGGAAAATTAATCAGATGCAGCACCTGAATTCTGGAGCATTTTATATCTTACAAGTTATTGATGTCCTCAAAGCAATGCTGACAAAGTTACTCCATTCAAGTACAATCTAACATTTTGCCATTCTTTCTCCAGCCATCAAGAATCACAACAAATAGAAGATTTTCTGGAACAATGGAAAATAAAAATGGCCCCTCATCTGTCTGAAACAAAACATTACACCTGGAAAAGAAGGCCAACTGGGTAACAGGTATCAGAACTAAACGTGTGGCAACCCATTCAACCTTTTTAAAACCGAGCACCTTTTGTCAGAAAGACACTATCAGCCTCTTGACTTCTAAGTATATCAAGTCTACTGCAAAGCAGAAGAGCTAGAGCCAGATGAAAAGCCTAGAAATTTGTAAAGAGGATAGATTCTGATTTTTCAGGGGGAAAAAAGGGTATGTAATCCATAGAAAATTATTTGGGCTTTTTTGCAGGTAGTTGTTTTGAAAACTAAAAATGTTACCTGAATCTGACTTTTTTTTTTTTTTTTTTGGTGAGATGTAGTGGCTCAGTACTAATGGAGAATTAATGAGGCCCAGTTAACTAGTTAAACCATGCCTCAGCTTCTAACATGCTCAGTATAAACAATAATTATAAAAAACCTAATTAATCAAAGATACTTCTGACAGTCAGTTGCTGATGTAGCTATGCAGGCCAAGATTTGTTGACCAGTCTGTCTCCCAAAAACTTATTACGCCAGTAAAGGAAATCAAAGAGAACAGATACCTTTATATTTTTATGCTTTGTTTTCCTTTTATCTGTTAAACTTGTAAATATTGCAGACTTCAAGAGCTCTACTTAAGCAAGGTTGGTGGGGAGATGATCACAAACAAAATGACACTAAGCTCAGGGTTATTTTTAAAGCAGCTTTTGGAAACCACTACCTTGCGTTTGCTGCTCTGACTTGTGTTTCCATGGAAGCAGGACTAGACATGGACACAGTCACTAGCGGATGAGGCAATTTCAACTCCCAGTTTCTGGTTCTCAGCTCTGTTTCCATGACAACCAGCGCTGGAGCCCTGGAAAGGAGGTGAGGTATTTAAAACACTACAGTGCTCTTAATAAATATCTGCTGCTGTACACGCACAACACAGACCCCTTACATCTCCAACTACAAAAATGCTGCTCAAAGTAGCAGTGAAAATACATCTTGATATCACCTATTACCATTTCCCCGGGCAGGTTTCACAGAGAAAGAACGTGTGGGTTATGAGAGCTGATTCCATCCTGATGTCCAGGAGCCGGGGGGAAGGGTTGTTCTCTTCTTTCAAAATGAAGATGGAGATAGACGAACATGCAGTGCTAAATATATGTTATTGTTTCACAAGGAAAACACAATCTTTTTCTATATTTGGTGTCATTTTGCTGTAAAGAATTAACCAAAGCCCTCTTGAAAAAGTGACAGTGTGGCAGAAGTGAGACTGAACAACTTAAGGTGGTTCTCAGGGTTCACAGAAATTTTGGGGCAGCAACTGCCCTCTTCTTGGCTTGAATTTTTCATGCTTTTTGAATAGCTGCATATGTCTTTGTTCTTGGGAAGAGATAGGTGTAGGCAAGGGCCATCTTCTTCTGTCTGCACTCTTTGGAGAAAGGGTACAGAGGCATCAGTTCTGCCAGCAAGTACATGTCACAAGAGACAGGTGTAGACCAATTCTCATTCTAATCCTAGCTGCAATTTGAATCTGTTCCCTTCCCATATACAAAGCACTGGAGCTAGAAAGAATTCAAAAAAGAGAGAGAAAAGCCAAATTTATTTATCTTTCTAAGAAGAGAAACTTTAATATGACACCTCTGGGAATAAGGGGAGGTGGATTTGTGTGTGTAAATTGCTATATGAAAGCAATAATACATTTTGTGTAGAGGTTGTGATGTCCTGTCTCAGAAAACTGAAAACCCAAAGGGTCCATACCATTCCTGGTGCAACTTACAGGAAAAGGAAAAAGAAGGGATGACATGTTGAATAAATGTCACCTGCAATGCAAGCCTGTAATACTTTAGAAACAACATTGTCACCACTATATATTGCATATGCCAAGAGAAAATGCTAGAGGCTTGCTCTCAGTGATGAAGCAGAGAATAAGTAGACAACTAATGAAATTGGAATAAAAAGCCTTAAAGCAAGTATTAAAACCAGATTATCAAAAGGCAGCACAAAATTTGGTACCAGAACTAAGAGCAAAACTGTTCTTGTCTTCCAGAGGTGCCTAATTATCATAATACAAGGACGACACAGGCTAGTGGAATCAAGTTTGTCAGAGATCTCTCACATTGTGAAAACTTCAGATTCAGGCTTCTATGATACAAATCAAACCCACCAGTGACTCTTATATGATGAAACTTGATCAAATAGGTCCACACATTAATGAACTCATGAAGTCTTTAATTCAATCTTTTATAGATACATATAAAATATGCAGTAGTCTTTAAGAAACTATTTACATTTTAACAAAGGAGTTTTTGAAGATGAGTGTGTGTTCAGTCAAGTTAATAAAAATATTTACTTTGTTGGGAAAGTATAAGCAGTTGGAAATACATGCATAATGTGTTATTCAAAGAAATGGACGTGTACAAGAAAAATTGAGGTTAAGAATGGACTTCCTTTATTCCTGCTTGAAAATTGTCGTTAGAGCATTTATAACTGTCTGGCTGTTGCACCTACTACATAAGGTTGGTACTTCAGTAGTGGTAAGAAAACCTGCAAAGGATTCTGAAAACCTACCAGCTCAAGAACATCAAAGTATTGGGAGCATTATCAATGTTAAGAATGTATTACTTGATTTGCCCGAGAAATAAATCATTGATTGTGTTTTTTCATGTCTGTACAAAGGACCATCTTTCCCCTTGCCAGTCTCTGACACATCTTTTAATAGGCATCATACATTTGAATTCCCATGCCATACCCTTGAAATATTCCAACAAAACTGAATAAGCATAACAAAAAAAAGGCATGGTTTTTTTTTTCTTTATGGTATTTTTAACTTAGCAGAAATAACTTTTAAAATTATCAGCCCAAGCTACAACAGCTTTCCATCATGGGGAGAAAAGATTTTTGATATTTAGGAAAGAATTACGCAGAGAGGAAAAGTCAGAATAAAGCATTAATTTTTTAGAGAATGAAAAAATTACAGGTTAGGAGCAAGGTCCTTAAGCATGACAAGACTGCAGCGGAGCCAGAATTATGTTGAATAGTGCTCTCTATTAGTATTTCAAACTGCACGAGCACAAAGCCTGATGATCCTTGCATTTGCCATAGACCTTGCACATGTGCAGACGAGAAATGCATCCACAAAGAAAAGGTCAATGCCTATATCCCGGAAATAACGCTCTTAGCTTTGCCTTCAGGCACAAGCACACTGAAAAAAAGCCTTAAAACACACTGCAAGGAAGCCGTTGCTGAGTGTACGGAGCAGCAAAATCAAATGCTATCAAGAAGTCAGTGCTATGGAGTGAAGTCAAGACTACTTGGCAATGTCATTTGGGGTAAGGAGTGTAGAGTATGACTTTACTACAAGGCAGAATGATCTGTGGAACAGGAGGCCTAATCATCACCATGAACAGCTTTACAGCTTTGACAGGAAGCTCCAGGAAATACAGAAATGCAGTGACCAGTTTTATGAGTGCAACTAGAAGGAACAGTTCTGGCTCTAGTTTTTGCCTGGTCTCCAAACATGACAGTCAAAAAAGGTTTCCCACATGCTAAACCAAAGATAAGCTGTGCATGACAGTTGGCTAAATTGTTTATATGGGATCAGACAGAAATCTCAAAAGCCTAAAGTGCTGCATTTGTCACATCTGCCTATAGAAGCAAGTCCATGGAGGGCACATGAGGATGAGTCAAGCCTAAACATAAAGTAATTCAGTACCTGCTCTGGGGCGAAGAGAGGGGAGATTACACAAGAACAAGAATTTCATATTTGACTCATGGTCTAGGTCAGAAGAGAAAAATTTGCTGCTACTTACAGTAGATTATGCTCTTACCCACAACTGATTATTTCTTCAACTTCTGAAAGGCACACCATGGGAGACAAATTTAAAGCAGTTGAAGGAATGTGGGCAAGAATTTCTCTCTGTAAAATCAGAGGTGCAAAGTGGTAATAGAGATGATTTCAACTAAAGCCACAGACTAATTAAATCAAACAGGAAATTATTCTGGCCATGTTGAATCACTTCAGAACATTTTTCCAAGTGCCCGCTAACAAGAAACAAATGCACTAAAGGGCAGGAGACCCATATTTCACTTTCCCATAAATCCCTGGCAGCCTAGTGGAGAAATGCCATTTTGAACAAGCTGGTTGTCACTGCTAACATAGAGTTGCAACTAAATCACTAAGTAGTTACAAAAGACCAAAAAAAAGATGGTCACAGGTCACAAAAGATTACTGCAGGTGACTGTAAGTTGCAAAATGGAGTCTAAGTTCTGGGGAGGTACACTCCTTCATGCATTTTAAGTTAAACCTGCTCAACAATATGAATAAGATAGGTAGAAGGCAGATGGAAAACTGGCTTATTCTCTAAATTGAAAAATTGGAAGACATGAAATTTAAGGAAAATAAATTAAAATCATATAAAATGTGCAGCTGCATTTGAGTTTGTCAGTTATCACTGCTGTTAGAGATAAATCAAAATATTTCAGTTCACTTCTGAGTCCAAGGTAGATAGAGCCACAATTAAAAGCTGTAGCAATAATAAACATTATGATCAAATTTTTATTATGTGTTTTATTGTTATGCACAAGCCAGAATGTGTTTCTTTTGACTCACATGTTGCAAGTAAGCGCTGTTTCAGGGATCAAAGAACATAATTTTAAACAAAACTACTGTTGGCCAAATGACAATGTAAATTTCAATATTTTATTTGTCCATTATTCTTTTAAATAGCATTTTAAAATTAATATACTCCAATTTTTGCATTCTCTTCACTGAATCATAAATAGGGGAACAGTGCATTAAAACTACAGTCTTTCCCAAAAGAAATGATAGAAAGAATTTTAGAGTTTTCTCTTTGCTGTCATGATTGAAAGCAGATGAGCAACTGTTACCATTCCAGACAAGAAGAAAAAGCATAATCTCTTTATTAAACCAGATATGTGGAATTCCATGAGTTAAAATCAACTAATTTATTCAGTAGGTCTTTCGTTTCAGTAGTTCCTTGTCACGCATCAGAAACTAAGCTGCCAGGAAAGACATGTTTTTGTAATTCTTCAATGTTATGTCTCAACAAAGTCTCATTTCAGTCTTTTAGACTGTCAGTATTTGTGGTGGTATCATGCTGAAAGGATTACTGAATATTAGTCATCCAAAGAGAGCTTTAGGCCTCTTTCCTACGTAGCAATACCTAGAAGTAGGAGCTGAGTCATGTAGCCATGTCTTCTTGCAAGATCACCAAGTCCTGCAACTTAGGTTGAGTGCCTGTAAGCCCATGGCAAAAGAAATAGGCTCCTTTATCAGGAAAAACAGTGGATTTGAAAATTATTCTTTTCTGTCTTAATCAAAAGTAATATCCTAAGCTGGTAATTCTGGGAAGTAAAATGCTTTCCTCAAAAAGTTTCCATATTACAAAAGAGTCATGTATGTCTCCCCACATCAAAATTTCATTCTTTCTATGGTAGTTTCAAGGCAACCTCGGACATTGCTTTGATAGATGACAGGAGAACTTCCTGTAACAATGTTTCCAGAAAAAAAATCATTTTCAATGAAAAAGATGGATTGCTCAGCATCCACATATTAAAGTTCTGTATTTGAAATAGTTAAAATTTCAGATTATTCATAGTTAGTATTTTTATTTTCTGCTTTAGAGATGATTATATTTTGCTTCAAATATTCCTCAAATTTTATAGTTTATTTTAGAAACATTACCTTCAAAACTATTTTCTTTATATTCTCAGTAATTTTATAATACTTTACTTACTTTTATCAGTTTTCCAATTTCCTAGGAACCTTATTTTTTTTGTTTTCATTCTTAACCATTATGAACAACTTTATTTTTAAAGATAAGAGCTTACAGTGAACAGAGTCAATCTTTTTTGTTCATCAGTAATTTGTTCTGTCATCTCCCTGTTAGCCAGTACAGCTTTTAAAAGAGAAATTTAAGAAGACGGCCTGAGAAAGTGTCCATACCTAAAATATTGTTAAGTGTCTTGGTGCCTGTCATTATTCTAATCTAACTCTGATATTTTGCAGTCAATTTTCTAAAGAGAAATTTTCCACCATGGTAATGGACAATCAATTAAATGGAGTTTTAAACCCGCCCCTATTTTAAATTTGTGTTTTATGTATGTACAAATCAGCATTACATTACCTAAAGTTCTGAAAAATTATTCTGGATACTTTGCAGAGGAATTCTCTTGGAGATATTGTTTCATTCAAGCATTTAGACCTCTACAGCTGATATTTCAAGATAATCAGGGTTGATATTCATTCCATGCTAACTATGCAGCAATATTTTTTACTTTAAATTTTCATAGGAAAAAACAAAATACTCCATCCCAAAACAGCCAGTAGTTTTAAAATATTCGTGTAGTGGACTCAAGAGCAAATCTCTGCCATGTCCATTTCAAAAGAAAAATCTTCACACTTTTTCATAATGCCTGGCATTTTCCAAACCCATGACTGACTTATACAATAGACTAGATCTAATGAGAACAGTTTCTAATAAAGACCATGCATCTGTACACTGAAAACCAAGATTCAAGATTCCTACGCAGCCTATGGGAAGACTGCAGCCAGAATATTACTGGTAGACAGATAAAGACCCTTTTCTCACACCACTGGCATCTATTTTTGATTTTGCTCTATAACTCCATCCTACACTTGGGACTTCTTTTGCTGCAGATTTTTTTTGATGTTATGCATTTTTTTCGCGATCACATTCTTTCTGAAACAAAACATGAAAAGAGGAAAGATAAGTAGAAGAGTAGAAACCAAAAGAAACAGTTACTTTAGTACACCTAAAGCCAAATTACTCAAGATAAGGAGGTCATCTAGCTTACGTTGTAATTAGTCAGACTTTCAGTATTTAGTAACAAAAATTCATAGCAAAATTCTTTATTTATGATTGCCAGGCTATGAAATATTCACTGCTTTCATTTTATTTTATGAAAATAACTGATTTAAATATATTAAATGGATATTGTTTGTATGAGATATGGCATATTAAATCAAGAAAATTAGAAAAAAGTCTAATCATATAAAGACAAGGCAAATTATGATCTTCAACATTTCATATGCCTTTAAGCATGAACTGATACATCACAAGTATTTATGACCAAAATTTTGTAGATTGCATAAACCAGAAGGAACAAAAGAAATGGAATACAGATATGAATAAAGATGCAATTATTCAAAATTTTCTTGTAATGAAAATTGATTGTTCTTCATTGACATAAGCAGCATCACTTGAAACACAGTAACACTACTTTTCTCTTGAGAGCATTTTAGAAATTTCTGTGGGACTGAAAAGAACTCAGACAAGGAGGTTTCTGGGTCAGTGACTTCAATTCTAGTCATTGTAAGTACCTATAGATTATAATAAGCTTTATAAAGATAAAGGTTTCATCTAAAAATGTGTTACTTCTTTTATTACATCAGATCATACTTAATTGCACCATGCCCTTTATAGTTTAATGACTTTCTTTTAATTTCCAACCTACATCTATTAAGGGAATTTATATCTACTTCTTTCTGTGTTATTACCATTTTTATCTAAAAAGATATTCTCTCTCTATGGTGCTTATCTTCCCGGTGTATCTCGTAAACACTGGGAAGAAAGTCAGTGCATTTTAGAATACTCAATTCTATGGCTGTAAGAATGAATGCCACATACAGTAAACCAATATTAGACGATATTGAATGTTTCTAAATCACTTGGTTGTAGAAAGTTCTAAGTACTCTTAACTCCTATTAAAAAGAATCAGGAGGAGAAAATGCCTGTCCTCCTGCATAATCAAACCCTCTGAGAGTACTAAACACGGAGTTGAACTGCAATATTACATCCAGGAGAGAGCTACACTGAAATGCTTCCAAGTTAATAAAATACTTGCATATGATATTCCAACAGTACTCTATTCTCATTTGTATAAAAAAACATTTACAGTTCTGTAGGTAACATAATTTGTCTTGAAAAAAGTTTTTAGAGTTAAATCACAGATGTTTATGTGGTTTTCGTGGATGTTTCCAGCTCACCACAGACTCTTCTTCTGTGGTTTCGTGGTTACACACTCAAAGCCACATGGGCTCTTGTACAGGAACTGCATTGCACGGGTTGTAATTACGACTCAAGAAGTGCTGCTGCCTGATGTTCATTCCCTACCTACATCCTCCTAGTTCTGGCTACACTCAATTCTTCTGTGATGAACAATGATATTGGCCTACTGCAGTTGTATGGAGGGACCTATGGTGTGTGTCCAAGGGTCCAGTCACAAAACCTAGTACAAGGCAGTCAGACTTGTAGCAGTTCAGGGAGGATGTGGAGAAGGGCAGATTGTTTTCTGATCAATATAGTATAGCTCTGCTCTCCCAAATGTAATGCTTCCTGCCAACCTTTGCAAATCCTGCGCTTTTGTAAAAACAGCAACACATTGCAGTGTGTCAATGCAGGGCAAGGGTTTAGAATATATGAGAAGAAAAACTGCTCTTCCAGTAGTTAGGAAACTCTCAGGAAACAGGAAATATAACAATTAATGTTTTTATCCTCAAAGAAAGGGTTACCATCTTCAAAAGAAATAATGCTGCCACTGTGAAAACAGTTCTTTATACAAAGCAGGCTGTCTATCTTAATGCTTTTTTGTCATTGTAAATTCAGATCCAAATGAACATCTCTTTGCAATACTGTCTTTTCTGCAAAGCTCATGTATTTGACATACCAGTCCCAGTGCCCTTACAGAAAGTTTCCCAGTTCCAGATCCTTCTCTGGCATCTTGCAAAGGAATCATTCAAATACTGCGGTTGGAGAAACATCCTTTTTATACACATCAATCATATATACTGAAACAGCAGTTTGTCCCTATATTTTTGCATATTCTGTGCAATGTAAGTAGGTAAGAAATTATCAGCAAAGTGCCGAGCAGTGTCTTCATAAAAAGTCCCTAGTTAAAAATCCTGATATGAAATTTCTACTGACAAGTACTATTCTCCTGAGAATCCAAATATGTCTCTGTGTTTTCATTTGCAAGTTTATAAACTGAGGAGGTACTGTTTATTCTGTTTTGTTTTTAATTTTTTTCTATAGATATTTTTTAGGGAATCATTTTGTCTTTTCTTGTAAGTGAATTACAGCTACAAAAAAAAAAATTTATTCTGCGGTGTTGTTTGCTTATGGCTTTTGACAAATAAAAAAGGCAAGAAATCCTTCAAAGTGTAGAGGATGCCCAGCACTGAGCTAGAATGCATCCTATGTCATTGCATACAGCATGCACAGCAAAGAAACTTACATTGGGGTGTCCACCAGTTTTGGAAATGCCACGCGCTTTCTGTTGCGTATTCTAAACATGTCAGAAACCTCATAAGTTGTCAAAAACAAATGAAAACCCAAAGAAGTTCTGGCAGATGACATCCATTAAATTAGAGCCAAATCAGTCAGAATTCAAGGGAATTCAAAGGACATACGCAGGAGAGGTGTCTTGATTATGGAGAGGATTAGAAAAAAGACAAAAATATGTGTGTGATTAGAAGATGATCCCCTTAAATGATATATTCTCCTCAGAAATCAATGCTAGTTAATGGAAAGGCCAAAAATTAAAAAATAGCTTGTCCACCATAATGTGTTCTGTCTGCGGGAGTGTCTCTCACATGCTACTCAAACTAAGACATGTACATACATGCCAGGAGATTTAATTGGGAAACAACCGCCCCCCTCCCCCCCGAGAAAGAGTAAGGCAGAATGGAGTGACTATGCCACTTTAATTGATGCTTTGAAGGCAGTGGCCTGAAAGTGCCACTTTTAGGAGTGGCAGACAAGGCCATATCCTGATGGTTTGCATCAGGCATCTCATTTCCTATTTAGGAAAGAATTGAAGTTCTGTTGTATATCCCAATCTTTGACAACCATTATAATACAAACCATATCATGTAGGAAGATCTGCTAGAAATATGTTCCACTAGAGAATGTCTAGACACTTACTTTATGAGGTCTGTCAGAGTAATTTTTCTGTTTGATATGTAGTTACTTCATTCCTTACAATGCAAGGTCTCAAATCAAAATACCACGTGATAAAGAATTGAAGTATGCACTATGATCCTAGCAGCCTTTATGAAGTGGGCCTGTCATTTTGGTTTAAAAAAGGCAGCACATTCCTTTGAAAAGACCTCTTTTCCATGAAACCATGGTGATTGGCATCAGCTATATTTTTAGCTACAAAGTCTTTGGTAATCTAAGGTTCATGGAAATAGAATCTTATTAGAGCTGAACAGATGATTACCTCAACATCCTCCTCCTTTTTACAAAAATAACCTTTCTATAATGCTTCAAACACTGTAAAATTCACAGTGTTTCACAGGTCAGTTTTCCCAATATTGAAAGTGTTCAACTTCATTAGAGATGGAAAACCTGTGATAGAAATGCATAAGGCCTGCACTGATGAAGGTTAAAGGTTGTCTTGCCAGGAAAGTTCCTAAAGGTATGCTGCTTGAAACTGTAGTGAAATGCTCAGTAATTCCAGGGGGCCATAACTCAGATAGAGGAATCTCCCTCTTTCAAAAATTTATGTGAAATTACTGAACCCACACACTGCGTAGAAACCTTTAGCGAACGTGAAGAACAATTGATCTTGGTCCCTGGAAGAAGCTATTTTTTCTTACAAGTCTGTAGGCTCAGTTTTCCTTACAATTCCTCTAGGGATTTCAATAGAATAGATACTCTGGTCAAGAACATGGACCTTGTTCCTTTTGCACTATCTGGCACTTGGAACAGGGACAACTTCCTTCAATGTCTATGAGAAAATATTGAAGGAAAAGAGAAGCAAGAAAAGTGTTTTCTTAATCCAATACTTTATTAGAAAGTTGGAACTGTTAAAGTCAGAAGGACAGGAATTCTTTCTTTGTGATTAATCAGTCTTTTTAATTAACTAGAAAGCATAAGAAAAGACTGGCTGGTTTTAAGAAGTAAAAGTAATTCTGTTTCTTTGGTTTTAGTTTTAAGGCTTCAGAAAGTTATCTCTTTCCAATCCATCAGGAACAGCTTAGTGAGTGATGTTATATAGTCATGCAATAGTCAAAATCATTCTGCTCCTCCACACTGCTCTGGTGATATCCCATCTCAAGGGCTGCATACAGCTCTGGGGTCCCCAGCACAGGAAGGGCATCAATTTGTCGGAGTGAGTCCAGAGCAGGCCACCAAAATGATTGGAGGGATAGAGCATGTGTCCCATGAGGCAAGGCTGAGAGAGTTGGGGTTGTTCAGCCTGGAGAAGAGGCGGCTTTGGAGTGACCTAACTGTGGCCTTCCAGTACCTGAAATAAGCCTAGACAAAGATGAAGAGAGACAATTTACGAGGGCATGAAGTGACAGGACAGGGGCGAATGGCTTGAGAAGGGGAAATTGAAAGACAGTAGGTTTAGATTAGAGATTAGGAAGAAATTTTTTACTGTGAGGTTGGTGAGGCCCTGGCACAGGTTGCCCAGAGAAGTTGTGGATGCCCCATCCCTGGAAGTGTCCAAGGCCAGATCAGATGTGGCTCTGAGTAAGCTGGTCTAGTGAAAGGTGTCCCTGCCTACGGCAGGGGGGTTGGAACTAGATGATCTTAAAGGTTCCTTACAACTCAGGGCATTCTATGATTGTATGATTAGCAGGAAGGAAAAAACTAGGAATAGCGTTTGGTTTAGGAATCCCACCAATGCTCATACATCAGCAGATTGCTTCCTCTGACTTGCTCATCACTCGGTGATGCCAATAGCTAAAATATCAACTGAACAGTTCACCAAAGCCATTACTTTGGATTAACCAACCCAAAGAAGCCTTTCCCACTTTAAGTAAACATTTTTTACATTTTTAAGTCTATTAATTAAACCATTTCTTGCTCAGCACTATTTCATTATTAAATACTATTAGCAGCATGGCAAGTGTAACAGTGTATGGTATGACATACATCCACCAAAGCAACTAAGTTTTGAAATAACTGTAAGACAGAGAAGGACAAGGATGT
>VZTH01011691.1:251033-300688 GCA_013397815.1 Aleadryas rufinucha
GGGGGGGTTGGAGGAGGGTGTGGCCTCAATCCATCATTTGCTTCTGGTGAGACATTCTGCTATTTAATAAAAGAAACATGTCAGGAAGAAATGCAAAAAAAAATGATATATTAATAACAGAAAAACGTGTACATTCCCAAAGGGAATAATATGGTAGGAATAGTAAAGGCAAGTTTGAATGCATTATCATGAATAGATGATGAAATCTAAGATTGTGTTCTTGAATATTCTTTATATTGATATTCTTCATATTCTTCAAGTGATAACTTGCAGTGAGCCATTACAGGATACGCTAAATTGCCATTTTAAGAAATTCTTTTTCTGAGTATCACATAACAAGGTCCTTTTTTTCTGTTACATGTAAGTTAAATAACTTTCAGTAAATAAGAACATAAAGAAATTGCAAGCCATATATCAGTGAGTCTAATACCAGCACTATGTTCAGGAATCTATGCCAACAAATTTTTATTTGTGTAAGTTGTAACTAATAAATACCTCAGTGTTGTTATTCCACAACAACCATTTACACTAAAACAGAAGTCTCCTTCAAAGATCAATGTTGTAGAAGAATAATACCTGCATAATCAGAATAAAATAAACTAAATTAATGTTTAACTAAATCACAGCCCACAAGGCTTTTTTAAAATTATTATTTGGCTTTCTGGACTGCCTTGAACACATGCCATAACATGACATGCAGTCTTCCTAAGACCTTCTCTGACTTCCAAGTCATGTGGTTTCGTCTCAATATCCCTCCATTGCCCTGTAAAACTTCTTGTACTTCATACTTTGCACTCCTATTCTAGACCTTTAAGGTTACGCCAGAACCATAAAACAACCTATAACTTAAATAGAAAAGAACCTTCAGAGATCATCTAATCCTTCTCCTTGCTCAGAACAGACGCTATTAGATCAAGTTGCTCAAGGCCATTTTTAGTAAAGACTTGAATGTCTCCAAGGATGGAAATTCCATCACCTCTCGGGGCAACTCATTCCAGTGTTTAACCACCATTAAAGCCCTATGAGACTTTCAATTTGTTGTCCCAAAATTTTGTTAGAGTCTGTAAAGACAGTACTCTGGAAATCCATTTAAGAAAATTCTTTCATATGGTATTAGTTCAGGTGCTGTAACCTGAAGAGATGTAAGTGTTTACTAATTGATTTTTTTTTTTTTAAACTGGAATGCCATTACATTAAATAGGTTATTCATTTAATATGAAAATCCATTTTTTGAGGCTTGGTTATGGAAAGCAGCCAAGAAGAATTTTTTCAAATGTCTCTGAAGACAAAGTCTGCTATATCTGCCGAATACATTCCTCAAAGCAACATGAGGAAAACATACAGTTAGTTAGATTTTTACTGTGTGAGGATGCTTCCTTGATTTTATTTACACAGAACATTTTCTGCCTGTTTTCTGCTGAAGTAAGCCCACAAATAGTTTTACCAATGAATTAGACTCAGACCTAAGAAATATGTATGAAATGCTAACTGTTCCCCATCTATTCTCCCTACAATATGACCATCAGTAGCAGAAAAAAATAACAGGAATTAGACCAAGCATGGCTTGATTAGCAGTAAGTCACCTTTTCAGAGCTCAGAAAACTTTATTTATTCTCTATATCCTCTCCTCTCACTGCACTGTTACTGGATGAGTGACACCAATCTACTTAAACATAAAGATGTCAAAAAATCAATCAAATAGAAACTTGTAAATTCATTTTATAGTGTCTGAAATTTACTGAAGTCACTGGGAAGGTCAGGCCCTGTGTTAGCATTTAGAAGAATAAATTGATTTAAATGGTGTAAGGTTAAAAATCAACATTGGATTTCACAGGCTTTACAATGGTCAAGACACTTGACAGTAATTGATCTCCTCATTATTTTTTTCACCTTAGCCAAGGTACTTTGACTGAAGTAAATTATCTTCTGCTCATTCCAAACTACTTTTCAACATCCATTTGCATTTTGTTTTTATTTTTCTTCTTCAGCTAGGATACCCTTCCATACAAGAAATAGATTATTTTATAATGTTTTTACTACCATCTTTCTTGCAATGCTACTACACATTTCCAGATTTATTGCAATGCCAAGTAAATCTTTAAATGGAGAAATTAATAAATGCCTTTGCTGTATAGGCAAGGCTTCACTACAGGGCATTAATTTGTTTCTCACAATTCCACATACTGCAAGTAATTTAGAAAGCTATTAATACAGTCCTTTTCAACCGCTAGAAGTCATTTTTAGCTTTGATCACATCAATCATTAGCATCAATAATACGATCACTATGATCTCTATATTAATGCAGGTTGATATATATATTCCTACTTTAATGCTCTGTATTCTATTCCTATTTGTCTAAAGTAAAAGAATATTTAAATTTCCTCACAGTCTTTGAAGCACCAATTTTAAACAGCCCCATATTTAAAGGCACTGAAGAAATAACCATTATTATTTGTCTTGGGGTGACTTTATGATGTGTACCCCCTTTCGCCTCTCTCATCCAGTAACAAGTGGCCACCACGGCAAAGCAGACACAGATTTGCATTAGGATCTTTCTCACTTATTTGGTGTCAGGAGTGGGATTTTAGTCTTTTACCATATTGATTCCCCACACAGATAATAAGGCATAATTTATAATCAGTATATAATACTTCTTCCATCACAAACTATAATAGGTTTGACATTTTAAAAGGATTTAACTTTTCAGTCATGTTGTGTATTATTAACATCCAAGTTGTTGTGTGCTCAAAAATCCCAATGATTTACCTCAAGTTGCTGTGTAATCATGGTAATTTCACTCCGGCACAGACAAATGTGTTTCAGGGCACTGCTGGTGACTCAGGAGTTCTGATTTATTCTGTACACTCATGTTGCTCTGGTGTCACATTTTGTTCCTCTTCTATCTTGTTTACTTCTGGCTCTAAAACATGTCTCAGGCTTACAAGGACAATGCCCATAGCAAGCAGTGAATCAGGGACCAGATTCACTGGCACCTGAGACCACACCTGCATGTTCAGACTTGGATTGGTGGTACTGTTAAATTTGCACCACAGTCCCAGGCTTGGGGTTGTTCTATGTCAGGTACTTTTCCAGATAATTTCTTGATGTGGCTTGAAGGCTATCATGGGCCAGGACACTAGGTGATCCTTTCACTGTATGCCATTTTGACTGAGTTTGCTTGTTTTGGAAGGCGGAAAAATTTGAATGCTGTCAACTTTCCTTAGTGCTGGAGAAAAGTGCTAGTAATAGAATTGAAGTGTTTGTAACTGGAAAGGCTTAAAGCATTTAACTTTGGTGCAATTTAAATATCTATATTGTATGAAAAAAATCACCGTAGTAGTTAGATGCTGAACAACCCTAACTGCCTACAGCCCAGGCTTAGATAACTGTCTGATATAAGGGGAAATACTTTGCTTTTTACAGTAGCTTCATACTGACTTGAGATCCTGACAGGAATAAAGAAGACATGGACACATCTTCCTCATCACAAAAATTCACTGCTTTTTCCATGTCAGAAAATCGCCATAACCACTGATAGTTCAATAGCTTGGAAGGAGAATCGCAGCACAGCCCCACATGCCATCGTGGAAGGTAAGGAAATATGGGTTTGAACACCCTCCTGGTGAGAAAGGAATTTAACATAGCTCTGGTTTGGAGGTGATTGCAAAGGGAAGCAACATGGCCAGCTCCTCACTCAGTCCACCACAAGCATCTCCACCCAGGCAGGCAGCTGGGACTGAAATCTCAGATTCATGCACCACTTTTTCACAGGTGCAAGAGGTGAAGACAATCTGAGGCACTCCTGGCTGGCCTAGGCATTGCTGCACACAAACTGTTCAGTCCTAGGAAATGAAGATTTATAGATGGTGAATTTTCCCCTGTGTTGCTTAGGAAAGGAAAGCAATTAGTCCAGACTTATGAATTCCCTTCCTGGAGATGATGCTACAATGCTCAAAACGATAAAGCCTAAATGCTTTGTAAATGTGAGCCTAAATTCTCAGGGAGGATTGGGAATCCTGAGGTATGGAATTGCTTATGTTAGCCTATAAATTAGGCATGAAGAATGCTTGTGGCCTGTGAGGTAAAAATCATGGAAAACATAATAGCAACCCATAGAAAATCAGTGTATCCTGTCAGGTCGTGCAAGTAAAACTTGGACATAAAACAGTTCTCACTGTGTCTACCATCAACATCAAAACACATTACAACAAATGCATTTAGGTTTAAAATGTGGGTGTCAGGACAATTTGATCTAAGCAGTAGACTTAAACGTACTCTTAAATAAAATTGTTATGTCCTTAAACAGTTGAAGTCTTTAGACAGCTACAAGGCTAAAATGCAGGGGAACTGGGAGTTACAAATATCAATGGCATTGAATACTGCAGCTAATGAGACTTTTAGGTGTTATCAGTTTTGCCTCTGCTTCCAAGGACAGATTTTTTTCTGACAAGGGATTCAACAATGGCAATCTGGTCATGTATTATAAAGTACATTAAAAATTAACTTTGTCACTGTATTTGCAATTGCTGCAATGACACAAATGTCTATGCAGTTCTGAAATACAGTTTTTAAATGCTTTCATCCTTCAGCTACAAAACTCTGGTACAACGGTTTTAGAAGATATTCTATCTATATGAAGTTATTGAGAAAAATATTTATGCCAGTAGGATTCTTTTTCCCAATTCAAACCAATTATCAACAAAACATATGATAAATATCTGAATCATATAATTAAATATTTCTTAAGAGTAATAGTTATATGTGGCTGAAATATTATTTCTTCCTTGTTTGTCTATACATAAGACATTTTGTATCAAAGAATAAATATCACATAGATGGTAGTAGAAAAAGTGATACAAATTTTAGTACAGAAATTCAATTCTTCAGATTTTCCTTTTCCAGCTTAGTAAAATCATGAGCCTACAATGTGAACAATGCATGTAAAATTATTATCATTGACCATGGAGTTGTTATGTGGATTGAAAAAACAAAAGTTTTCATGAAACCACTCTGACTGAATAGTTTTCTAAACCAAACCACAGTGTCTTTAACCACATTTTTCACATACGTTATCTTTTTGAAGTTTTCAATTGAATCAGTCATGTTCTGTTACACTGACTCCTAGCATGATGTGATGGAGGAACAAAATGACACAAGACATTTGCAATAGATCAGTCAGAAAATCACAGACAAGAAAAGCATCAATTGCAAAATAATTCTTAATGAGTCTTTTGTATAGCCTGTAAATTGGAGAAAATGAATTTCTATTCTTTATAAATCTACATTTTCAGGAGTATCTTACAGACTGATATTCAAAATGGGAAGATATTTTATAACATACTTTGTACAGGAGACATCTCTTTACTAACTTCGGATGTTTTCATATGTAACAGAAGTGCATTTTCACTCTGGTTTAAGAAAGCCCATATGTGCAAGCTGTATTCTGCGTGACATAAGGCATTTTTGAGGTATGTTTTTCTGTGCTGATTTAAATTATTTAAATTATTTAAATTATTTAAATCCATTTGAGGATGTGTTCTGATCTAGAACTGAATATTATAGGTGTGGGCTTCTATATGTTCTTCAAACATTTCAAATTAATTTTCATTTGTTGAAAATAGGAACTTGAAAAATAAAACATACTTTTTCTTAGAAATTTTATGAATGAAATTAATTGCATTTGAAAATTAGGATGGAAAAATCAAGAAAATTTTGGCCCCCATAGAAAAAACAGATGAGATGGTTGATTGTAAAGCTAATAAAAGAAAAAGACAACTTTGACTAAATGCCTCTTCTTTGATTATGTAAAACTTTCTATTATAAATGAAAAAGTTCAGTTTTTGTTGTATCTTTGTAATTGTAAAATTTTACTGAATGCTATGTTCTTATTAAGTACTTTATCATAATGATTAATGACAACTAATTTTTTACAGATAAAATAATTTCAAAAATAATTATGCTAATGGTTTTGTTTTTTCCTTTTAGGTTCTCTATGTAGGACATAAATACATAGTATATCTCATTCAGACTGTACTCTTCAGAAGTGTCTAAGCACTTAAAGACATTGAACAGTCCAGGACTTACTCAAAAGCTCCCTGACACAGTAAAATCACCTGTCTGACAAGTGTCTGCCTTTCTTATGCAGACAACAACATACTTCTCTTCCAGAGTTCCTTAGCACTCTTTCCTTTTTGAATCCTCTGTATTTAGTCAAACATCAACAAAACCACAGTGGTGCTGGGTGGTAATTATCTGATTTTTCCATAGTGGCTTCCTGATTGTCTAAGAAGTGGAATAACTATTTATTGTAGCTAAGATCAAGGCATGCAAACAGTTTATCAGGGAGATTATGGTTGTTCCAGATGACTTCACTTCCTATTCCACTGCCTCTTCTCTGTATCACACAGAATGGGTAGGAAAACAGTCATGCAGACAGTCTGGCACACGCAGCTGTTATGGCAGTGGGATTCCAGAAGGCTTGTGTGTCTGTCCATATTACATTAGACTACTTAAATTGTTAAAAGTTATCTTTTGTTCCCATTTTGGAACAAAAGCAGCGTGTAATCTCTATTCCATGCTGTAGTAAATATGCAAAATTCAGAGTCCCTCTTGTTGCTTCCCTGAACCACAGGTGCACAGATACACAGGTACCTAAGCTACCTAATGGTGTTTCCTGGAATTAGAGAATTATGGATTCAATCTCTTTCTCCCCTTATACTGAGGAGTGTTTGGAATCCACTTCCCTGTCTTTTTGTGTGTGTCATCCAGCAACTGACCTCCTAGACAGAATATGGGTATTTCCAGAGAGAATTAGGTGAACTGAACTTAATGTAATAGGGGCATGCATAATTTCCTTTTAATTCTATGTACATTCAGTGGTACATAGATTTGTCATCTTTATCTTCTACAGTTAATGAAGAAAGAGAGAAATACCTCCAGACAGTGATGCATCTCATTTTATGATCCTGTCTCACCCTCCAGAAATACTTATTACACGTGTGATATATTGTGTAACAGGTAGATATGAGAAAATAGAGAAAATGTTCACAGAGAAGTGAACATTATACACATAGATTTGGGCAACTAAAGTTAGTGGAAAAGAATTCACATCCTAAATAAAGCAGATGGAGGCACTCTGGAGATACCTCAGACACCAACCACTTTAGTGGAGGAAGAAGCGCCCAGTTAGAGAGATTAGTTCCTCCTCCTCCAAAACCTGAGAGAAAGAGAGCTTCAGCCATTATCCTAGATCACCTGTTCCTTGTCTCATTTGTTATTCCACCCCCCCAGGCTGGAGCCAACAGCAAAATTGGAGTGGCCCTAAATTTGTGTAACTAAAGAACAAAAAATCGATTCTTAATAACAAAGCATTTGTTTCTGCTCTGCTTTTGCTGTTCACATGTGGCAACCAAAAATGCTGGCCGAGAGTTCTATCACAGCAGAATTAGTGAGGAAACTGACAGTGTCATCTCAAACAGGTTAATGAACAACCTAAGTAGCTTACTGTATTCATACCACTGAAAGATTGTATCATGGGTGTGTAAGTCTGCATGCTCAGGCCTGGGAAGCCTGGCCATCCTCTTCCTTGATGGGGCTCGTCAAGAGCAATTCTGCTGAAGGAACAAGGGAAAATGTGTACAGCTGTCATTACTGAGGAATGGGGCCTTCTATGTTTATTCTGAAATGTCTTGCTGGGACTTGTCCAGTTAACCAGGACTGCTGGTAAATGGCTGAAAGTGGATAGGCAAGCTCTTTCATCAGCTCCCTAATTACACTCATGTGCATCCCAGCTGGGGCCACAGACTTGTGAGCATCTAATTGGCACAAAAGGTCATTAACCATTTCTTTCTGCGTTATGGGGACTTTACTCAGCTCCCCATCCCAACTTCCAGCTCTGGGATCTGGGTATCCTGAGGACAACTGGTTTTGGCAGTAAAGACTGAGGCAAAGAAGGCACCTCAGCCTTTTTCCCATTCCCTGACACTAAGCTACACTCTGCATCCAGCAAAGGGTGGAGACTCTCCTTAGCCCTGCTTTTGCTGTTAATGTATTTATAGAAACTTTTCTTGTTTTCTTTGAATGCAGTGGCCAAAATAAGTTCCAGTTTGGCTTTGGTCCTTCTAATTTTCTCCCTATATAACCTCTCAAAATACTTGCTGTCCTCCTGAGCTGCCTTCACTCCTTCCAAGGTGATACACTCTCATTTTTACCCCTTGGTTCCAGCCTAAGTTCTCAGTTAAACCAGGCTGGTCTCTTTCCCCACCAGCTTGTGTTACAGCACAGGGGGACAGGCTTCTCCTGTATTGATAAGATATCCTTCTTAAAGTACATCCAGCCCTCCTGGACTCATTTTTCCTTCATGACTGATTTCCAAAGGATACTGTCAATCAAATCTTAAACAGGTGAAATTCTGCCCACTGTAAGACCAAGGTGGCAGTTCTGGTGGCAGGCCCCCTTACTTCAGTGAGGCTGGGAAAAGACAGGTGGAAAGGTATTGGTTTTTTGGTTGGTTTTTGTTGTTGTTGTTTTGTTGTTGTTGTTGTTGGTTGTTGTTTTGGTTTTTTTTAACTTGGTTTCTCACTAGCCAAATCTATTTTAACTGGCAATAAATTAAATTAATTTTGACTCTTTCTCCTTTTCTCAACCCAAGAGCTTTTCCATTATGGTTTCTACCCCATCCTGAATGAGCGAGTAGATGGATGGAAGTTTGTCCCATCCAGCCAAGGTCAACCCACCACAGCAATAAAGACATTCTTTCATATTGCCTATGTATCAAGTAGTTTTGAAATTCACTGAAAATACTACAATTTTCTTGCTAGACTTGGTCAAAGGAATTCTTCTGAAACTCTTTTCACATTAGTTTAAACCATTGTCACTATGTATTTCCAAGAGGATGCAATAGGTATGAGAGTGAGTGGGAAAAAGAAAATCTATAAAAAGTCTGCTGAAAAAAGCATAAGACAAACCAAGTTATCTGCACTGTCGTGTTCTTGAAATAAAATTCCATCAGCCTAAGTTAATGGTTCTTAATAAATGTGGTTAATAGCTAAAAATGGAGTTGAGTGTTCATTTCTTCAACATTACAAGCAGTCATTGCATACAGTAATAGAATGACTTCAGGGGTTTTTTTCCCTTTGAATTGAGTTGTCACCTATTAATGTTTAAAGCATAGTTCATTAACACACTGTCATTGATGTGTGACTCCATTATCAAAGTTCTTCAAAGATGTGAATTTTCTGTTGTAAGCTGCCCATCTTTCTAAAACATAGGAAAGGAACTTTGAATCCACCAAGTATTCAACTTTATAGTGTTGTCATATTAGCTGTATTTTGTTTTATTTATGCCTCTACAATTTAACTTTCAGGTTCCCAAAGGTGTGTACAGCTGCCCCTAGACTATAAAATTGGAATTAGAAAAAGAGCAACAGCCAGGGGTCAAATTATGTAAACTTGGTATTTTCTTATCTGAGGTGCCTCTTGTGATTCACGTCACATTTCAACTGTTGAAGTGAAAAGAGTACAGCAAGAAAGAGGGCAATATAACTCAAAAAATATAAAGGGATAACACTGAATAAATCTGACAATCATTATAGCAACTAGCAATTTTCATGCATTGCCATCCTCTATAAACAAGCAACTCAAATGGCAAGAGCTGTAAGGCATAAGATATTTTCCCTCTTGCTGAACTGGAATAATCACGCCATTAGCTGTGGCTGTATCACAAACAGAAGTACATCAGATGGAGCAGCACAGCAACTTTAAATAAGGTAACTCTGGTAGCTGCAGTAGACCGCAGCTGCATGTAAGTTAATTTTCTCTCCTGAGAAGTCAAAGAACTAACTTATATTACCATAGCCAGACTTCTTTTTATTTCTTCTGTTTGCATGATCTTGGGCCTTTGGATGATGCCACACAGAGTTGTAAGAAGAACAAGTGGTCTGCTGCAAGTTTTGAAAAGCAAGATGCTCCTTTAAAACACCTGTGAAATGCATGGCACTTCAGGAAACAATTTATTGTTTGTAAATTGTTTAATACTAACAGTGGTATTTCCAGCTGTATTTAGTCCATAGAAGTGCAATAAAGATGGGAACTGCTAATTTAAAAGAAGTTGAAGAATGATTTGTTTGTGAATGTAAGTAGTGATTGTTTATAATTTGAAGAAATTTTCTTTGGACAAACCCTTTTATTAAATGAATTGAACATGAGATTATTAGTCATACTCTAGTTTCTAGTTGTGTTACATTACATTACATTACATCTAGTTGTTCTAGGGTTGTGCTACATTAAATTTTTTGCTGTGCTCTTCTGTCTAAAAGTTGCCATTATTAATTAAAGAACTGCATCATATTTTATTATTCATAGCCCCACTTACGAGGAGAAAGATTAAAAAGGTTTTTAGTTTTCTCAGCTAATTGTCATTGTCTGCTACACGTAAGAGCTTCTACAATAGAAATCTCATGTTGGGGCATAAAAAGAATTGAAGAAAAGTCATCCCATCACCTAGTTCTTGAGAGGAAAAAGAACGATCTCAGAGTTACACTTGCATTTTACTTTAAGTCAGGGGACACATCAAACCTCCCAGAACAGCAGTGAGGACCTATGACCTGGTAATGAAGACCATTGCTCACACAAGTCTGATATTGAGGCAAGCAGGTACTGGCCAGGAATCAAATAGGTTCCATTCCAGCGTGTTCCATTTTCTCAGTATTTATGTATTATACCTATATTGTACTATATCCACTAGTTATTAGCTATTATAGTACACAAATTAATCCATGAAAAACTGGAAAATAATCTTCAAAATGTTGCTGAAATATTTTCACTCAGAGAGTTTTTTGTTTTCTTACTCATATAATATTTTGCATTCCTGAAAATCAGCAGCATCACATGGAAATTATAAAACATGAAGATCCAGGTACTTTCTAATGCCATGCACATGCTTAAGGAATATAAACTGCAACTACGATGAGACATAGGGAGAATTTTGTGCAAAAGCATTTAATCCAACCCACCATTTAATTAAAATGAACATTTTGGGATAGAAATTTCTAGGTTTCAAGAAAAGTGAGATGAGGAAGTTCTTTTGAGTTCAAAATAGAAATTTTATGCAAGGTGACAAAACATTATTTTAAAAAAAAAGAAAAATAAAGCTTATTCAAAAATAGTGAGAAGAATTAGATTGTCAGCTAGGCTATGGGGGAATGGATGGGATGGAGGGCTGGGTCTCCCGTAACAGATTTTCCCATGTATGCATAAAGGGGTATAATAAAATGAAAATGATATTATAAAATATTAAAACTATTAGTAAAATTAGTAAATCTACATTTTTCACAATTCTTACATGGAATATTAATCTACATATCAAGTAAATCTAGTCTTTCTTTGAGATGAAAAGAATCAGCTCACCTGTGTTTTATTGTAAAGGCTACAGGAAAAGGAATTTTAATTGTTGACAATAGGAAATCTCTGTGAAGATCAAGAGGATGCAACAGCAAGAAGAGGCCTCTTATTCCAATATCCAAAGGTAAAAAGAAAAAAGATAACCACATATTATGCGTGGTTATTAACTATATGCATTAAAATATCATCCAGCTGTTCAGTAAACATCAGATGTTTACTAACATCTTCATATTTGGCTTTTGAATTTAAGCTGATACTCACAGTGGCATTCCCTGCTTCAGTGTACAAGCAGGCATTTTCTCCTTTGTTCACATGGATATACAAAATAATGAACTTTGTCTAAAATGGTCATCAGAAGCACAGTGTAAGACTAGATTCTATGTTCGGGAGCATGCAAAATAGAAATCAGATGGTTCTGCTTTCTGTCCCTTGAATGAGCCAACCCATTAAAAATATTTCTACTTCAAAGGAAACAGAAAGACCAAAGAATTCTCACATCCTACACATGCCTATATCCCAGGAAATTTTAAATTTTTTTTTAATATGTTTCTGGATATGAATCAACTTAAGATTCAAAGTGTAGACAATTACTTACACCTGAATAGGCTCCAAAGTCAAGTCAATAAGGTGCTAACCTAGTTCTCTTCTCTTTATGTAAGCCAATTTCAGAGGTGGGGCACCCATGTTCAGCTGAGCAGAAGGAATTTGTGGGAACTATAGCTAAGACTATGGGATGCTAGATACCCTGGAGGATTTGGATTGAGCTAGGAGACAGAGTCAAGAAAAGCTTTACTGTGCTGTCTGCTTCACTTTGGGGCAGTGAACTGAAAGTGAAATTCGTCTTGGCTAGACAGTAGTCCTCTGCCTTGCCTGACTGCTAAGTTGTCGCTTCTTACAATGTCATCACACACATTGCCTGAGCTGTGGCTGTTAATGATAAACAAAACTGGGTTGTTGAATGGTTTTAAAATGTGCTTCTGCTTCTTGTTAGAAAATACATGGTATATTTGTTAGCAGTGCATTACATTTTTGAGAAACATATGTTTGCTTGCACGAGACTAAACCACAGGCAGCCAGTATCACACAGACTGAGATTCCCCGAAAGAGATTCAAGGCAGGAATAATTTGCTGGTGACGTCTTAAACAAACCATAACTAAATTACAGATGAAAAGAAAGTGAGCTAGAAGTTCCTAGCCACCATGAATTCTGATAAGTGGGACTAGCAAGAGCAACTGCTTGAAAAACCACCAGTGAAATCCAGCAATACTATACCTATTTATACATATATGAGATCACCATCTCTGACAAGGGTATCTTCAAGAACTGAGACTTCATAGTTAAATATGGAGTGGACTCATAAACCTCCACACTGAGTCCTCTAACACTTTGCTTAAGTACTTGTCTCTTGGAATCAAATATTGAGGTTCTGAGCATTAGCTAGGCTTTTCAGAGGGCAGAGATATCGAGGAGCCTAATACAGGGGACTGCCAATTCAGTAGAAAACTATTGTGGAGGGAAGTGGACCCCAAAACCAATTTTTCCTTGACCTGCTCCAAGAGACAGCATTTCCCATCTCCAGCAGCTGTATTACTGTTTTGTATTGGGGTCAGACCTGTTTCACACGATCTGCATGCAGTACTTGGATCCGTTTCTGAGTTGCAGTAATGGAAATTCTCCGTAATGTCATTGCCACAAATAGTCCCACAGTCAAACACTTGTTATTCACTCTTACATACATCTGTTAATGAGTTTAGGAAAAGCATGGCTACTTGAAAACACATCCTTCATGTGTGGCTGAAACTCCAGGAAAATGAACCTGCATGAAATAAAAAAAAAAATTTGGATGCAGATTTTACGCAATCACAGCATGTATGCATTAAAGTCTTCAAATTCCCTGCTTATCTGTTGTTTACTTTATATTCTTTTCTATATGTGAATGTCAATGTTTCTTCTTGAATTTAATTGTCTTACTTTCAGGAGTGAGCAGCATGGGTTTCACGGGGGCTCATCAAGCAAGTCTGTTCTGATTAAAACCAAAAACCATTGTAATTTTTCTCATGTTATTGGCTAACCTGCACTCTGGTATTTTGATTCAGTTCTTTCCTTTTTTCCCAAAATCTGCTGTTGTGGGGATTAAACTGTTCAAGCTGTATACAGACACAGTATTTTTTTATTTGAAGAAGAATATGGATATGAATTTTTTGCTTCAAACATTATTTAGATTTTTCCTGCTTGGAAGGTTTTATTTAATAATTCCTTCAGATTGATCAACTGCATGCTATAGAGGGGAGCATTTGGAAAATGCAAATTTAGTGCAAACAGCATGGTTTTCCATGTAATTGGAATGTAAATGTCACTGTATTCTGTTAGTTGAAATCAACTCACTGCACAGACACTGAATGTATTGTGGTTGAATTTTGTGACTTAAAAATTCCTGAGCTAAACTACTCCTGCATATTTGGGACCTTTCAAGATGTGAAAGTAATTCTGAGGAACAGATGTAAGTCAGACAGGTGGAGGCTACCCCTCGATTCTAGGTGATACAAACACATCCCTAAAACACCATTGTCCTGTGATTTAGAGTCCTGCTTTGGGATGAGAAAAAATTAGATTCAGTTTTTAGTTTTGCCACAGACATCCTGTATGACCTTGGACACTGTGCCAGAGGCACCTAGCCAATTGGAAACACAAGACTTTGAGATTTAGCTGGCATTCAAATTGTCTGAATCTGGGCTTTAGCCACTCTGTGCCTCAGGTCCCTGTCTGTGAAAAGAAGATAAATTGACTTCCCTGCTTCACAGTAATATTGGAAGACAAATCATTTGAGACTGTGAGGTACTATTGTGAGGTTTGTGTAAGTATCTTTATAAAAATATATTTTTACTTCTTGCTACAGTCTCCAGCATATAGTGGAGAACACAAGAACTGGAGTTATGATTTTGTCACTTGATACGGCAAAAACTAAGAGCCATAAAATCCTGTTTTCTATTTCCACTTATTGTCCAACAACCAGGAGATATTAAATATGTGTGTGTGACTTACACCGGATGTGCATGTGTATTTTATCTTATACAGGCATATACGCTTTTACTTTTGCTGAGTTATGTGGACGTGTTGTTAATGTATGAACATTTATGACATTTCCTAATTAAAAATGTTTCTGAAAGTTCCCCTAACACACTTAAGAGTTGATACATCATACGTAAGTTAATATGCTTACGTACACATCTCTAGTAGGGCCTAAACAGCCTGGGTTCATCCCTCCTGGTGTGTGAGACCAGAGAATGAGAGACTGAGATCAGAATGAAGTTACTTGGCATCAACTAATCATAAGTCAAGCATAGAGGCCTACAATTTTCATATACCATATACAAAGCAAAATAGTCCTCTTATATTTTCTTATCATAACAATAAACTAAATAAAAAATTGAAAGTCCTCTTACAATTTCCTGTTTAGTGGAGAAAATTCTCAAATTTCAAAAATTAAATATTTTTTCTTATCAGGGAATCCATCTGATTCCTTCCAAATTTGATAAGCAAAATTATAGAAATGTAATTTTCAGCCAGTCACATACTGTCTATATATTAAATAAGTATTTTAAAGGAAAAAAATAAAAACAACAACAAATCAAAACAACAGAAAAAGAGAAAGAGCAGTTCTTCAAAGTTAGAAGAATATCAAGCCATATTAAAATATGAGCCAGAGAAGTCCCATAGAGGTATTAACATTAAGCCAAAGCTATTCAGTTTACTGACAGATGCAATTACATATGTAAATATATATATTTATGTGCATAATAAACCACATACATATATGTTGCACTTATTTTAGAAATATGTATTTTGTTTAAGGCAACCCTAAATAAATGTGTTTCATGCAAAAAAGCAAAACTCATAGCAGATAAAGTAGCCTCCAAATTCCTCTTTAAAATTATTGCTTTCTTAGACACCTGTGGTCATTATTAAACACTCTCAGCTTTACATAATACTTGCTGGTATTTTTTTCAGTATTCATCAAGGAAAAATAGAACTATTTGCATCTCTTTTCTGTTTTCTGCTGTAAGGTCTTTAATCATTTACCATTTTCTCTGTTGGCATTTGAGGATGAGTTTTAAATATTTCTGCTTATATACACACAGCTCTAGGAAAAAAGTACTGTGCTGCATGCAATTTTCCATCTGCAGTTACTTGTAGGTCTTCCTAGTATAGTTGATTAAGAACCAATTACCTGCCTGCCTGAAAATCCTGTAGACAAAGATTTACATTATTGATGTCATACATATTGTGTAAAAACCAGACAATTTAAAAAAATAAAAATCCTAGAGTCATAGAATCATAGATCCTTCAGGCTGGAAAAGATCTCTGAGTCCAAGTGCTACCCTAGCACTGCCTAGTCTGCCAATAAACCACGTCCCTCAGCACTAAGCATTACAGTTATATAATTGCTGAATTGTAAGCCCTTGCAGAGGACTACAGTACCTTCAGCAAAGCAATATAGCACAACTCACTATACTGTTTTCGGTCTGAGATATGTTTTGGAATTGTGAGTAAACCAGTCTTGAAAACACAGGGATGTTTTCTCTGTTGCTGAACAGCGCTTATACAGCATCAAAGCCTTTTTGTTTTTTAATGTTTCCCTGACGGTAAGTGGACTGGGGGTGCACAGGAGGTTGGAAGGTGACAAAAACAGGAAAGCTGAACCCAAATGCCACAAAATATGGCACTGTGCTCAGAAATAAAATGGGGGGAAGACGAAGGGAGTTTTGGCATTTGTCTTCCTAAATAACCTTTACATGTGAAGAAGCTCTGCTTTCCTGGAAATGGTTAAACCTCTGCCTGCCAACAGGAAGAAATAAACAAGTTTCTTGATATTTCTTTGCTTGCCCGTGTGGCTTTTGCTTTACCTATCAAACTGCCTATATCGCAATCCACAAGTTTTCTCACTTTACCCTTGCTAATCGCTCCCCCACTGCACTGGGGGGATTGAGAGAGTAGCTATGTGAGGCTGAGTTGCCTTACAGGTTTAAATGTTGGAAATTCTAAATGGAGCTCCCTAGATTAATATTAATTTGAAATCAGTGATCTATTGCATAGTCTTGAAACAAGATGCTAGCTCCCCCCCACATCAGTCTATACAAAAAAATTATTGTTTGAGAATATCAGAATTCAATTCATATTAACGAGGTACAATTCAGAATGTAGTGTGGGAAGACAACATATATTCTTTAAGCAATGGAGGCTGTGATAATTTCTAACTTTAAAGACAATGCTAATTGTTAATTAGCTTTTTTCTCAACTGATGAAATGCTAGATATGGGGGTTTTTATACTAACTCCTAAGCTTAATGAGAAACTCTCATTAAATATTTGTTTCCTAGAATTTCTGAGTTTGTTTCAGACTTACCTTATTTCATACATTATGGTTAGCAGTCAGCATTTCCTCAAAGTGTAAAACACCATAACAAGAATGGGGGTCCTAAATAGAAATTGTTTGCTGAATCCTACACATGTGGGAAAGTGGGAAGTGCACATGCAGGAAAAATTCTCCCTGAAGTTACCCTTTGCTCTTCCCTCATAATGTTGTGATTCTGAAAACTTCATTAATTTCAACATTTTTTAGACTTATTATCTCAATAATGATAAAAAAACCAGAAAACAAACAAATAAAAATGCCAATGGGATTTAATTTTAAATATGTGTGTAAGTACATTCCAGAAAAAAACAAGAAAGACATTGTGTATTTTCTGTGTTGGGTCTAATTTCCTTATCTTAGATGTAAGCATCATGCCAAAATTCTTGTGTTAAATGGGTAAATTATAGCACATAATATCTGATTAATCTATGTACAGACTGATTCATTTGGCTGACACTAAAGATTCTTATCTTCTAGAGGGAAACAATCCAGCTTCATATAGGAGAAATGAAATTACAATCAACCGTATAGGATTTCACTCTACTGATTACTAGATTACCAATTTGAAAGCAATTAACAGATTTCAGTATGAATTAAAATTAATCCCTTAAACACAGTAGCTTTGCATCACTATGCATCACAGACTGATGATTTTGTACAACTGCTGCAGAAATAATGGAATGTAAAACTAAACCTACCAGCTGCACTTGCACAGCAAATACACTTCTTTCTGCTTGTTTTATTTGCTTTAGGAGCACCAGGATAGCCAGCACAGTATCATTTCCTGTCAAACTACACTTCATAGTCTCAGATGATATTTTATAAATAGATAAAAAAGCATAGATGTCACAGAGGTAGTCCTTTAATTTGCCAAACTAGCTAGATTAAATCAATTTCCAGGTGTACTTAAAAATTGTGCAATTAATAGTGAGATCATTGCAATTTTCGTTTTGTTTAAATGAAAAAAAACACTTTTTAGTTCACAAAATTAATTAATTTTGACACTGCGCTTGGATTTAGAGACACTATACAAAGCCAAGAATTTTAAACATATTCATACCTATATTTTTACTGCTTTGGAAATGAATACTGGTTACATGGTTGCCAAAAATACTGTGCCTATTCATATTGTGTTGTGCAAGTTCTTTGATGTCTTCTTTCTAAGTCTACACACAGGAACATTTATTAATATCACAGGGGCTGTCAGAAAGGAATGCATAAAAATGACTTCCTCTCAACCTAATGATACTGTTCATAAGTTCAAAGTTGGATGTGTATGCCTTCATAGGGCTGAGATATAAAACAAATTTTCACTGTTTAAATAGATTGAAAAGCAGCTATATGGAGACTCTGGCATGAAAATGTTTTCTTCTCTAACTTTGGCTCCTTGAAGCAAGGCTAAATGATAACTGGGATATTTCTTGACTTTCCTAAAAGAACAATCCCAGAATCCTAGCTGTGCCTGATACTTTGAGAAGCAAAGAAAGTTAACACAGTCATGCTCAATCAGAAGAGAGTGAGTTTAACTTCATGCTTCAATTTAATCTAAATTCCTGCTAATTTTTTTTTTTCAAATTATGAAAGAGGAAGTCCTACAGTAAAACCAGGGTAGGGGTTATGGAACAACACAAATGACTGAGATACCTTGTTATTAAAGGAACAAAAGAGTTTATAACCTCTGTTGTGTATTTACCACCTGCTATTGTGAAGAACTCAACTTCTGTATTCTAGGCATAACTGTAATATTAAGCTTTTAAAATTCCTGCGACTATGACACCATTACTTGCAGAAGTATTTTTGAAAATATTGTATATGGACAAGTGTATAAGCCTGCAGATATATCAGGAGGGATCTATTAAAAAAGATAAGTGCATGAAACCACATAGGAAACTCAAAAAAATGCATACATCAAAAAAACTCTCAAATGTAGTAGCTGGATTCTCAGACGTGAAGAGAAGCTTTCTCAACGTGATTAGAGAAAAAAAGTCATTCAGAAGGTCTGCCATATAGAAAAATAAGGCTAAAATGATTGGTTTTCTGCAAGTAGGTGATACTTTGATCCTCAAGAAATCACAGAGCTCAACTCGAATTCATATCTAAATCATGATTGACTTGAGGGGGATGGCAAGCCTAAGAAATGCAATATGCAACTAGGTTTTCATTCTTTGTCCAGAATCTTACGTATTTTCTTTGAAATGACCTCCAAAAGTATTACATTCCATGGACAAAAGCAAGTTTAGTGGCACTATGCCTTATTATTCTTCACAGCTGCCAGATGGCAACCAATTAACAATGCAGATAATTAGATTGGCTTGGCAAAATTCATGGAGATAACAGTGAAATGGATGGATATGAAGCTCACATCAATTGGAAGAAGAGGCATGGACTTGCTACTCAATAGACAGTGTTCTTGGGAATCTGTAAGAGGCCTTGTAAGCAGTAGTAACCTTATAATAAAGCAAATAATGTTACTATATTTAAATACTATTTCAAGAGAGGATTTCTTAAAATCCATGTTTTCTGTTCAGGTGGTAGCTCTATGCACTCGTGGTCAGTGTCAGAAAACCTCATTCCTGAGAGGTAGCAACTTTATGCCTGAAGATCTAGAATGTTCACTGGAGGCCTTAAACAGCAAGCCCCAGAATAAGAGCTGTGGCTTTTCTGTCTTCCACCTCCTCTAAATGGGATCAAATTGGCAAAATTATTGGTGCTTCTATTCCTCATCATGCCACTTTTGGCTCTTCAGGTATCTTTTTCTCTGCAGTTAAAGTTAACTCAGCAACTGCCTATATGTAAAATTTTAACAGAAATGTTCTCATTATGTACCAGAAATCTTTAAGCACTTGATAAGGAATGAGTGGGAAACAGCAAGCAGAGAGTTTTCCCTGGATATGTTTTCCTGGGGTATGTTTTCCCTCAGTTTTTGACATGAGCTAGAGGCTTTATTCAAAGCATCATATATCATAGCTGTTTAATGCCTGATGGATCCTGCCTATGGGTTTGTTTAATCCCTTTTTCAGGTCATATTTTTGAGCTTCACAACATTCTCTGGCAAAGAAAAATTAAATGACACATCAGGTGAAAAATGCTTCATCTTATTACTGGTTTAAACCTGATATATAATAATTTGATTTTGAACTCACTGATTCTTGAGCTATCAGAGTTATTAATCACCCACTTCCTACCTTCTCCTTGCCATTTGTGATTCACATATTCTCCATGCACTCACTTGCCTTTTTTTTTTCTTTACTAGATTCAAGTACCTAAGTTTATCTAATCATTCTAACCTGTCTCTGTGTTTAAAACACTTAGTGCCTCCAACCAATTTTTCTGATACTTTCAGTCTTTCAGTGACTTTAGATTACTCAGTGTCATTTTGAATTAAGATTTAGAAAGCTACACAGGATGATCTGCACATCTTTTTCTTGTACATGATGGCTGATGTGGAGCTCATCATTGTTCATGTGTAGTTTCAGTTGGTTTACATCCTTAGTTTGAGTACTTTCAGATCAAAGAAGAGCAATGAAGCTGGTGAAGCATCTGGACCACAAGACTCACAAGGAGCATCTGGGGGAGCTGGGGTTGTTTAGCCTGGAGAAAAGGAGGTAGCAATAAGGAAGCATTTTAAAAAACAATCTTAGAAAATTTTACTATTCAAGCATGCATGCATTCCGTATTCCAGAAGTCAGGGTGATCCCATAATAAGGGACAAGCTATGGCATTTATCTGTTTTCAAGGAAAAGTGACTTGCAAGAGAAACCATTTGAAAACAGATCCACAGTATACACTTGACAGCATGAGGACATTTTTCTAATATTGTTCAGTAGGCACATCTTAAATCAGTAGATAAGCTGCCGTCTTTTTCTATAATTGTGTGAAAAGCCAGGACTGTTGCTGCAGAGCAGAAAACAAAAGCAAGTGGTGCTCCAGAACCTTCACCAAAAAACAAGTTTCACTCATTAGTTGTACAGGGCCTTAACCTAAATGTAAAATACAGGCACAGAGCAGAATTTATAGAATTGTTTAGCTAACTTAGAACTCTAAATTCACATTAATTCAAAATAATGTGAAATTGCTATAGTCACTATCTTTAAATAACAGAATAAAAATTATACCAAAAAATGGCACTGATGGAAAAAATTGGCAGCAAGCTCTTTTTCTTAACTTTTCTATGTCTGATTTACGACAGTGAGCTCAGCATCACAAAGTCATGTCAAAAGGCTTCAACTTTCAAAAAGAAATAAACACTGAAGAAGACACTATGGTATGACTTAAACATATGTGTTGCTCTGGTAGGCAAAACAGAGCTCCCCTGCACACTAAAAGAAAGGACAACTCCTGCAAATTTGTTCTTCCTTTCTTCTTTTCTCTCCATAGTATTGATGAGGACAGCGAAGTTCAGTTCTTGAAAACAGTCATGCTGTATCTCAGTCATTCCCAGAAAACCTGTGTTATAATCAGGTTAAACCTTCTGCTGACTATAACCTACACAGCTTCACTGACAAGGCACAGAATAGAAGAGAATTATTCATTTAAATGATGCCTTATATTTTTTTTGCAACCTATTTCTGTTTATAAATATTACTGAAGCTTGCACTGCTGCTTCTAGACATGAAAATTGTGACACCAGAGTCAGCGTCTTCATTTCAGTAACAATATTCTTCACAGTGATTGCAACAGGGTTAATAATACATTATTCTGAACTATAAAAAATTTAACAGCATATAATCAACATTGATAATATAAACAAAATACAAGTCAAGCATAATTAATTAAACTAACTTCTTTTTTTATTGTAGAACAGCTCAATTTACTTAATTTAGTCACAAAAAAATCTCAGATCATAATTAAATTTAGATTTTTTTAAATTATGACTCAATATGAGGAGTAAACAAGAAAGAAAGCTCTTACTGAATCCCAAGAAAACAATGCAAAGGTTTGGGTTTATTCAATTATTTGCTTCTTTTTATAATAGCATGATCAAAGCTGAACTCTACAAAACTGTCTCTATAGAAACAATATTCCGAATTTTGATTTTTACAGTGACTAAGTGACTTAAATATCAAATTCATAACATTTTTTATTAATTAACCCCCTCTTTGGTCATCTCCTCCATTCAGGAATTCAGTCAGGAATTCATTCACACTAATTCAGGTGAATACTTAGCACACTCTGTTTTAAGTTTTTAAAAGTCAGTCTCAGCATTTCCTTCTTACATGCTTTCAAAAGTGGTAAAAGCCAAATGTTTGCTTTCCCTCTGCACTCTGTTTTCTCTTGTACCAGCACAGCCTCAAAAGAGAAGGTGAACTATCTCTGAACTTGAAGAGATGTAGGATGGATCTGAAATGAAAATTAATAATGAGGTGTCAATAGAAAAGAATTTTTTAATATATGGATATTTAATGGAGAATGTGTTTAATAAACCATTTATGAGATTTTTTTTGTGTCTATGCCATTACATATTACATTACAAATATGCTTTTTCACTGAGGTGCCATTCAAAAACGATTATGTGCATTCCGTATGCACTACAATAACCAGCAGTAGTGTATTTTTCTTCAAAGCTCCCACAGAGGCCTGGGGTTTGGTTCTCCCCACCCTGTTCCCCCTGCTTTGCCTTTTTATATTTTCCCTGTAGAGTGAAGAACCAAAATCAAGAAAGGTTAATTCCTACAAAAATGATAAGTGCTACCAATCTATTCTTGGCTGGAAAACCACTATAAGAGTTCATACACTGCATCAGCTCACTTGGCAGAAATAATGAGAATATCTGGCACTTACTAAATGTTAAGAATAGGTCAACTTCCTTCTTAAAACAAAAAGCATTGACCCTAAAAGCATTGCAAGAACCACGGGGCTGATGGACAGCTTGGAAACCTTTACATTCTTTTTATTTTCTCTCTCTCTCTCTCTTAAGAACCAGCAGATATAATGTATTAAATTCATACTGCTAAATTCCTACAGTTTATAAAGGATTTAGGCTACAAGACTTGCTGTTTAGAGTCAGAAACTGCCTCTAGGGAGTATGATAGATTTCTTGACTACCCACAATGACTGAATCCTGCTCCCTTATTAAGCTTTACAAGTGCTTACCTTGTAAGAATGATAGCTAAGATCTTTAAAGGTAGCAGTTTAAAAAGTACGTTTAAAGCTACTTATACCAGGTACGCCCACCAATTTCCCAAGTTGTCAATAGTAGCTCATTTTAATAATAGAAAATTGTATTGAAAAGGAGAATAAAAAGGTTGTCGTTTGAAATGAAAATGTGTTCTAGATTTTTTTGCCAATCTCATTTTCAAGGAATAAAATAAAGCTTCGATATACAGAATGACATGTCTGTATCCTTTTTGAAAGGGCAGACTTTTTTTGCACTGAAATCAGCTGGCATTTTTTGTTAATTTGCTTTGCATCAGAATCAAGAGCTCCAAACCCTGCCTCTCCCTCTCTCCCCCTTCCAGTTCCATTTATTCTGCAAGAATTTTCTGCTCATACATAGCATTTTGCATGTATGCAAAATTGCCTCTTAATTCTTTTAACAAAACAAAAATCACATTTCTGATATAAGAATAAAGCAACTTTAATTCATGTGCTAACAGGTCAAGTAAGAATCAGCACAAGCTCAGTAGAGAACATGAAATCCTAGATAATGATTAAATAATTCTATTAAATTAGATACTCTTGAATTTTTAGTGGTCTAAAATGATACTCTTATGAACAATTTTGGGCCATGTTTTCTTACAGAAATTTCCTATCAAGTATCTAACTTGAACATACCTCAGGAAGTGTATGCCTGCATTTCTTGACAAGTTTCCCTGACAAGTTCCCTTGACAAGTTTCAAGGTTTCCCTGCCTGGCTGAGAAACTTCTTTCTGTCAACGCTGAAAATACTCAAAACAATCTTTTTCTAACAGTCCTGACTAGAAGAAGATTACATTATTTTTCTGTACTAAACCTATTATGCTAACTTTTTGCAGCGTTCACACCTCCCTTTTTTAAAGCCTTCCAATGCCTGGCCAATATCCAATAATGTTCTTGCCAATGTTACTAGATATTCAGAAATATAGATGTTTCATATTCCTTTAGCCCCACAGTCTTCTACTTTGAACAGCTGAGAGATCTCCTCACACTGCCTTATGCAGATGTCAGTGCAGTGTCTGAGCTGATGTGCACAATGGGTCCAGACCCCATCTCACACAGGAGGTGTTACCAGTACCTCTCTCCCAGCAGTCTACTCTTCACCCTTTCACACTCCATCCTCCCCTTCTCCTTGAAATCTTTGAATTTTACTTCCTTTTCTATTCGGTGCTATCCCTCTTTGTCACTTTATCAAGAAGATTTTTATCATCTCTAGAGCAGGGACTTTAGAACTTCACATGAACACAGGAGCAAGAAATGCATCAACTTTCCAGGGATGCAGATTCCATCTGTCATTTGCCCGCGTGAGACTGCACCTGGAGCTCTGCTGTCCTCAGCACAAGAAAGATGAGGACCTGTTAGAGCAGGTGCAGAGGAACCCATGAAGATACTCAGAGGGCTGGGACACCTCTCCTATGAAGGCAGGCTGAGAGAGCTGGAGTTGTTCTAATACTTTAAGGGGTCTTATAAAAAGAAGGGAGAGGGACATTTTATATAGGCAGGTAGTGACAGGATAAAGGGTAATGTTTCAAAACCAAAAGAGGACAGGATTAGATTAGATATTAGGAAGACATTCTTTATTCAGAAGGTGGTGAGGCACAGGCACAGGTTGCCCAGAGAAGTTATGGATGCTCAGTCACTAGAAGTGCTCAAGGCCAGGTTGGATGGGGACCTGAGCAACTTAGTCTAGTGGCAGGTATCCCCGCCTATGGCAGGGGGGTTGGAACTTGATGATCTTTATGGTCCCTTCCAACTAAAACCATTCTATGATTCCCTGATTTTAAAACTCTCCACTTATGTGTTTGAATCACCCTACTGTCTTCTTGTCTCACTATTTGCCCTCCCTGGGGCTGGAGCTTAATTTTTTCTGCTCTTCAGTTGGTTGTTACTAATTTGACTTATTACTTCAAGCATCCTCAAAGATTTTTACAGGCCCTAAATTTCAGATTTACAGTATTTCATAGTTCTGTAACCTGTTTTTGTAGTCTTGGCCTGAATGAAACAGCGCAGGAGACCATGGTCAGGCAGAACCTGGCTGACAGGTGTGAAGCTCTGCACTACTGCAGCAGCCCCTTCATGTGGTTGTAGAAGTAGGAGAAGGATGAGGAACTCCAGATCACAAACCAGGGTTCACTGTACTTATCATGGTGATATAATCAATGTGTCAGCTCGTGTGTGCTGATAGCTCCTGGTGATGACCTAGCAGCAATGCAAAATCACAACTAGCTTAATCTTTTAATGAAGTAAGGTATGGTTATAAATACACATTTTCTAATTAAAAGATAAAAAGAGAACTTTTATGTAAAAACCACTCATTGGTACAACTATACTAAAAAAAAAAAGTCACACAATTAACTGGCATCCTAATAGAACTGTTTTGGCAAAGATCAGAATTTTGATTACAATATATCATTTCTGTGGAGATTTAACCATCTTTTTATATTTTAGATCACATATTTTTTTGTTATTTAACACAAACATTCAAAACATTTCTTTCTCCTTTGTCTGAGGTTTTATCTTTCCTTTTTTTATCTCTTACTGCCATCTGAAACCAGCATTCCCACACCCTTTTTATATCACAAAACTTCCAGAGGGCTGTTTTTCAAAATACATGAATCAAATATAGCATGTAGATACATTTTTGTTAAAAGATGGCATCCACATTTCTTGGAAATACTACATTCTCTTTCTCTTTCTTTTGTTCTCCTTTCTTTCTTTGTTCAGCTTTGTACTATGTGTGTATGCCTGGCTGCGTCTTTCTTTTTTGGGGGTAGTGAACTCCAGCAGCACCCCTGAAAGAAAACTCAGAATCTTGAATGCTACTTTAAGTTAGCTTTTAGTGGAGTTGGTCTTCTGTACTGTCCTTCAAACTGACAGCTGAAAATGTATTATGAAATCCCCAATTACCTTTTCCCTTGTCTTTTAAAACTACTTGTGGCAGCATAAGGGTTGTGCAAAGACACCAAGATATTTGCTGTGAAATCAAAGTCAAAACAAGTAGTTGACTAAGCTTTAGAAAAAATCACCACATAGTACAGACTTTCTTGAAGACAATAGACTTGTCACAATTTATATTCCCTCATGTTTAATATAGTGATGAAAATACACAGAACATTGATGTCAGTAACATAAACATTCTAAAGTCAAGAAAAGAGAGACTTCAAATTGTCTAGTATAACCTTAGGTATAGGTTTATCAACATAAGCAGAAATGTTATTTTGTACTTCTATTTAGGATGCCCTTAAAAAGTCCAGTCAGAATCCATGAGAGATTTACTGTACTATAAACAATTTACCAGGATTCAGAATATTAGTCCTAGCAAGGAAGACTACAATTTGATAAGTAGGACTCACAAACAAAAATTGAGAGGAAAATGCAAATACTAATCAAATCTTACATTTTCTCATTCCCCCACCCAATATTGACCCAATAAATATCTTGGATATTCTTACCCACAAGAACTCCATTTTACTGACATGCATGTGAATTGCTTGTTGAATCCTCTCCAGATAGTTATAGAGACCAAGGAAGAAGGTACTTGAAATTAATCCCAGAGATAGAAAGCACTCATGAGAGCAAACTACAAGTAACTTAACCTAAAGTTCATCATGTAGCCATATATTAAGCAAGTAGATTAGATAAGAAGAATACGTAAAGGAATCACGTATTATTGCAATATAAATGTGAGTTTCAGATTTCTTCTGCGGGAGAAAAAAGAGTAGAAGTTGTGCCATCTCAGTCCACAGTTCTTTCTACCAGTATTTTACCAGTTTTAAGTATTTTACTTGTATGAGTCAGTTGGTTCTGGTTAAGCCTGTTTTAAAACTCAAAAAATGAAAAGTCTCAGTTCCACATACTTTTGAAATTTCTTGTCTGTGGTGCCTTCTTGCTGTACTATTTAACTCAGGGTGACTGATGACACGTCAGCTTGCATTGTCTGTATGTCTCTTGCCCATGTTTCTCTAAACTCCTGTACATTTCTAATGTATTACCAGTTACTATACTAAGATCCATTAAGAGTAACACCACAAAGCAGGTTTTTATGTTGATTAGCAGCAAACTCACATTCATTTCACTTCGTGTACTGACATTTCCATAAAAAGGACAGAATTCATGGACTAGATTAATACAAGTTTCTTTGCTAGAGCCAGTAAAAGTTCTTCAAAGGAAATTACTGTTCTTCCAACCTCTTGTCCTTCACTGAAGTGACCAGCAAGTATGTGGGCAATCTGCTTTGCATAACCTACCAGGGCCGTTGAGGAAAACTAATCAGCCATGGCATAAAAAAAGTCTTAGTATAAATAAAAAGATTCTAAGAGATTGGAAGCAAGTAGTCAGTTGTAGTGAGTGGAGTACTTCTTAAAAAGGGAAGCCAACAGTGGAGATGCAGATGAGCAACTGCTGAGTCCTGTGCTGCTCAAAACATCCAAAAATGGTCTGGAAAAGTAAGGAGTAAGCCTAAAGTTTGATGGTGACACAAAAGTTATTAATGTTAAAATATATATATATAGCTGTATTAGTGTTATTATAACAATATGAAAGTCGTAGTTGAGGCAAGAACTAACTGCAGAATTGCAGAAGGCACTTATGAGACAAACTGTGGGATAAATATTATAGAATAATTTAGGTTGGAAAAGACCTTTAAGGTCATCAAGTCCAACCATTAGCCTGCACAACTAAACCCACCACTATATCATGTCTCTAAGGGCCACATCTCTACATCTTTTATCTAACGCCAGGGGAGGGGACTACACCACTTCCCCAGGCAGCCTGTTCCAATGCCTGACAGCCATTTTGTTGAAGAAATTAAGATGGCTGATGAAATCTGAAACAAGAAAAGTGTTACACACGGGTAAAAATAACACTAACCTCACATATCATCATGGTTTCTCAAGTCACCCTTTATGAGTAATCTTGAAGCTGTGATAGGAGCGTGGTCACACAGTAACTAAGTGCTTGGTGGCAGTCACTAAGGAGGTAAAATACGAAGAGCTAGGGAAAGAATGAAAAATTACTTTGAAAACAGGAACACTGAGACCTACTAACTTCATAAACTACCTCTGGGTATTTTTGTGTTCTTATATAAAATGTTTCGGTAGTCAATTTACAAAAGTAAAAAATGGTAAAAAATGGTAAGTATCCCATGCCATTATCCAAATATGTCAAGGTAATTTTTCCTGTCTTCAGTGGATGCCTTTATTTTCCCTCTGCCAAGCAATAACTAAATCTCTGTATTTTTGCTGGAAGAATTTCTTGCAGAGAAAGATCTGTGACAGGAGTTTTTGTTTATATTTTAGCACTACTTTTTTTTTCTTTTTTTTTTTTTTAAGTGCAGTTTTCTTCAATTTGTACACTCCAACCAATCCTGAAAACCAGGTCTAATAGCATATCAGAAAAACCATTTCCTTTTTCCCTCTAAGGTCAATAAAATGTTAGCACCTGAGTATTCCCAGCAGACTCTGGCACCAAAATTAACTTTAATCTAATACAGGAGAAACTTAGCTGCTACAGATATGGTTGACTCCCTGAAGAGTCCCAAACTAACCATGACATATATCATCCTAAATTACAAATATATGCTTGCATCATTAGAAAAAAGAACCTGAACGATTATGTGTCCTCCTAGTTTCAACACCAGCCATACAAATAGTAATGGCATTGTGAAACTTTTTAGTTCTATTGGGTATCTTCCAAAGAAGCAGATAGGGTCAAGAAGCTGACACCATTTCTGAGGTATCAGAAACCAAAAGAGTTAAGAAAGCCTTGAACTTTCTACTAACTTTTGTGTTCTTTGTCGAGATTTTTTTACCACAGACGGATTGTCCTTTAAAAAGTTGATTTCAGCTCTAAAAGTCTTAAAAATATGTTTTAGAAATTCCATTTCATTGATTAAAACTGTCAAGAAAAGAAGGAAATGACGAAGTAGGCAAAGCACTTGTATCCTAAGCTACATGATAAATTCTAGTATGACCAAACATACCATTCGTACCGCCTCCTACATTATTTAGCTAGTTTAACAAATGTAAATTAAGTACTTGAACTCAGCAAAATTAACTATAATAGATGAGGCTTACAAATGAGTAATTTTGTACAGCTGCCATTTGCTCAATATTATAAAAGAGCTCTTAATTTGATTTAACACATCTGTAAAGTGACTTCATTCTATAGATTTATCATCTGAATTTGCATTTTTTTTCTGCTTACAGGAGGGAAAAAAGAGCCAATTTCACTTTGAAATTCTCATTTATTAGGCTGTTATATAAATGTCTTCTATAGTGCTTTGTGATGCAAGTATCAGCAACACCAGTGAACAGGGTTCTGTGGTAATTAGGGATAAATGAATAGATCTGAATAAAAAAACAGTAAGGTTTTGTTTTGTTTTATCACTCCCTCTCCCTCACCTAATATACCCCTGGTTACTCTTCTGCTGTTGATTTTGAAAACCTAGACAGGTAAAAATGCTTGTATGATTCATTTATCAAAGTAGAAAGAATTGCTATCTTGTTTCAGTGATTTAGCACTCGTCCATTAGTTTGGGTATAAGCCCTACATCCATTTAAAAATAATGCAATCATCCATGTTAATCTCTTCTGTTGTAGTAGTTCTGTTTCTTACCTGGTATAAGTAGAAGTAAATTCACTGGCCTCAATGAGGTTAATGCAGAGCATTCTTAGCTCCACCATATTCAAATATTATTCTGGCCAGAGAACATCTTTCCAATCTTAAAAAATAGCTTAATTCTAGCTAAAGAGGTTATAAAAACAAGATATAGAAGAAAAGTTGCCTTTTTATATCATCCATGAAATTTTGACCTTAATGCCTTGAAGGACAAAAGGTCTGTAAACATATTATTGAGATTATTGAAAGGCTGTAACAGATCACAAGAATTTTCATAAATCTGTACTATGCGTACTGCATCTCTGAGGAAAGAAAAACTTCAAAACATATTCACACACAAATTCCCTAATTCAGCCCAGTTATATTTATTTGTTTTCAGTTCCTTAAAATTCATACTGTGCATATTAATTATTTTAATATGTAATGACTGAATCAGAAGAGGATTTCAACTCCTATGTGTCACCTAACTTTGTCACTGCAGTGAGGCAGCTGATGCATGACATTGGAGGCATTTAGTACCTGTCTACGCAGACAGCAAATCAATTACCATGCTAAAGAATATTCTGAACAGGTCTCACAATACCCTTTCCTATTAGCTATTCATCATTCCATGGAATTATTCACTGATCATATGGCAAGAGACAGGAGGAGGAAGCATGGCAATAAAATCTGGTTATTTCACTCTTCATAGTACAAGATGAATGAAAGATAGATCTGAGTCTTATCTCCAGTGTAAATATAAATATTCATATATGTTATAGAATCTAAGCTTCATTGTTTTTGTTGTTGCTATTATTATATTAATTACTCTATCAATTTTTATATTAATAATTTTTAGACTGTCATCTGCTCTTTCCTGTCCCAGGTATTGGGTTTCCTTAGCTAATGGGCAGAAAATCTTCCAACTCTCTCATTTACTGGAGTCCCTCCATGTTCTGTTTGCCTAGCTCTTTATACAAATCACTGGAAAATTATCTTTAAATCTGTGAGAAACTTGAGACGCTTAGCATCACGTGGTAAAGTTCCTCCTGCTCCTGCCACTTATGCTGTAGCAATGAAGCAAAATTGGAAGTTAATCTCAGTAAACTTCTCTGGGTGCTAACAACACAGTCACACATTCTGGTATTATATAGTGGTTACACAACTTCTCATTTCAGAGATTAGCTCCAGCAAATAAAGAGAATATCTCTTAAAGACTGAGTTTCATCTACGTGAAAGAAAGGCCACATTAAAGCTGAACTATGAAACCCACCTAAACATTTTAAGGTCTTTTCATTTTAGTCCTTCTGAAAATCTGCTGCCCATGATTGAATATGTGAATATTTGTGTCATATCCAATCCAAAATTGGCACATAATTAACACAAAAACATATTTAACAAATTACTCTTCTAGCTTCTATAATTTTTTCCTTTTTTTCTTGTACCATTTTACTATGAAAATATATGAAGATACTTAAGTCCTTTGGATTTTTCCTAAGTCTGTGATAGGATCATAATGCTAACTATAACTCTAGAACATGATAAGTATCTGTTACTTATTCTCATCTGAGAAGTGGTCATGTTATAAGGCACATACACAGGTATGCATAGTCATATTTCTGAATCGATTCATTATAATGGAGGAAAAACCAGGTCTAAACACCAACCACTCCACTTAAACAGTAGCCAAAATATTATACAATTTTTTGTAGTGTTCTGCAGTCTCTATACATTTAGAAGATATTTAGATTCTGATATACAGTCTCCATTTACCACATTACTGCAAAATGGAAGACAAAGTTGTATTTCTTATCATCAATTGTACACAGCTATAGACAGAAACGGAGGAAAATAGACAAGAGTTGTGTATAGATACGAGGTTCTGTCACACCGAGCTTCATGTACATTCACTATCAAACAAATGGCTCAAAAAAGACCTTGGAAATGAGAAAATTTATGTTTCCTTCATTAATTATGCATTTTTCTGTGCAGTCAGTGTAATACGTAGGAACAGTTTCTTAATGTTCCTTGAATATTTTTGCACATGATGAATAAGACCCTTTTAAGTCTGGAAACAGTGATAATTATATTTTGTACACTCTGCACTGAATCTATAATTCTCATTAGACATACAAGCTCTTCCACAGTATTTCAGGTAATGAAGAATAACCAGAGCCATGCTGCATTAAGAGGCTCATTTTTCCATGAAGCAATAAACCACACAACATTTATATTAGTGGCTCTCTGAAACTGCGCACAGTAGACATAATAGCAGTTACAACTATCCATCTTGTGAACAACAGTGACGGGTGTTGCCCAGAGCTCTAAGTAACACAAACATCAAAAAGCTCTCAGTCTCTTAAAAACTGGTTAGAAATCATACAATGGGACATATATTTGATCCTCAAATAATCAATCATTCACATGTATTTCTTCTACTTGCTGAAGAAAGTTATGGAGCGAGCATAAAGTATATTTGCTTTGAAGCAGAAATTTGATATAGCTGAACAGATAATAAAAAGCAGATGAAAAAGTCTAGCAATACCAGAATGTTTGCACAAGCTAAAATCTCATTAGAAATGGGAATACGGACACCTATAGCAGTGAAATTAATATGTTATGCTTGAATGCTATGAAATGTGGGAAAGCTCTGAAGCTCTGGGACAAAATCATATGGTTGTTTTGGTTTGTTTCTTTCCTGTTTAGAAAATTTTCATTTTGTTACTGAGACAAGCATCCAGGTTTGTTTAAATACTTATTGGATGATATATCATTCTTCTTTTTCTGTCCCCTACCCCTTATGTTTTACTGAATTAAATTGATATGAAAGTTAGATTCCTTACATCCAAATTTGTTTACTGATGTGCAACTTTTAACTGTGGTGAAAGTTCATAGTGCTGCAATATTTTCTAAGCAAGCCTTCTTTTTCTGATCTGAAATGTGGGTCCTGTTCCAATTTTGGGAATATAAAATATGTTTTACATTTTACCTAATTGTCTGCAAGAATTCAGACACTCCTTCCTGTTTATGCCATTAGAGCTATGTATGTTTATATGGTTTAGCCATAACCATGAGCCCTACTGTTGTGTACAATATATTGAACCTCACTTTTAAAAGAAGATAATATCCCCAGAGGTATTTTCTTCTAATAGCAAGTATTTAATAAAATATTTATAAAAGACCAAACTAATATAGCCATATCTTTCTAGATAAAATATGCAGGGTTACAAGTCTGCCCTGCCTGCATAGTTTAATGTTCAGCAATTTTGCTTCAGTATTCTTTTAGGAATTTCACAGAGAACAAAGCCTTAGATGTAAACAAAGCCCTCAAGACTATATTGTACAGCACCCACCCAAACTTGCTATCACAATATACATACTTCATCCCTCATGTAAGGTCGTTCACAAGGAAATCCACTTGGACTTGCAATACTTTTTTTCCTCAGAATTCAGCCCAATATTAAAGGGCGGTATCTGCACTATGAATGATTCCCATTTAGTATTTTATATGCCTGGCAGGACTTTTGAGTGCAGATCAAAACTAAGGGAACTTTTCAACAACTTGGCAGTGATAAGAAACCTGAAAATGAATACAAATGTGATGTGCCCACTTCACGCTTCAGAGAGATATAAAGTGGTCTCAGCACAAATAAGAAACCCTACAGAGTTTGAGCATGTCAGCGGATAGTAGCTCAGATGCCAGAAGTTAAGTGTTTCTCTGCATATCAAAGCATTTTTAAAGAGAGTGTTATTATAATACAAAAAAACTGCAGTGTTTGAGTGAAAGTCTGTGATGAATAGAGGTTTAACTACCTACAGTGAGTCTGAAGGACTATTTTTTTTCTTTTAGTATCTGCTAGATAAAGAGAGAGCAATTGAATATATTTTGTAAGGGGTTTTGTCACACCAAACAATAAAAAAATTAATAAAATAGTAGTCAAAATACTATATCCTTCATGATCTAAAGAGCAAGCCATACATTAAACAATTTTTATTACAAAAATCTATTAGTTTCTTACAAACTAGAACTTGAGTATTTATGAGGCATGCAACATATCTGTCTTGGCAACATCAAAATTCCTCAGAGACCTAATTTACAGAAAAACTACTTTAACTCCCCGGTATGCTATTTATAATCATCTCAATCACTGGTTCATTATAATCTTTTTGAATGATCGCATTTTATTTTTGGATATTCTTGTTAAACTCACACACTATCATAGAAATTGTGATGACACAGTACTGTCACAGAATCACAGTCTGGCTGAAAACAGGAGATCTATGGAGTCCACCTAGTCAAAACCCCTTGCTCAAGCAGGACTGCCTGGGTGTGATTGCCCAGGACCATGTCCAGGAGGCTTTTGAAGATCTCCAAGGGCAGAGACTGCACAACCTGCTGTCCAGTCTGTGCAAGTGCTCAGTCATGCTCAGAGGAAAAAAATGTTCCCTGATGTTCAGTGGGAACATCCTCTGTATTTGTCATTTGTGTCCATTGTCTGTTGTCCTGTCACTGGGCAGCATTGAAGAGAGCTTAGCTTTGTCCTCTGCATCCTCCTATCAGGTTTTCTGTGTATAATACTAAGTTCCCCTCTGAGGCTTCTCTTCTCCAGCCTTAACTGTTCCAGCTCTCTCAGTCTTTCCTCATGAGAAGGACGATCCAGCATTTTCATCATTTTTGTGGGCTTTTGTTGGATTCTCTCCAGTATGTCCATATCTCTCTTGTACTGGGGAGCCAAGAATTGAACACAGAACTCCAGGTGTGGCCTCACCAGTGCCCAGTAGAGGGGAAGGATCACCACTCTCAACCTGCTGACAACACTTTTTTTTATGCAGCCCACCTTTTTAGTGCAAAGGGTGCATTGCTGGCTGATGTGGAACCTGGTGACCACCAGGACCCCCAGTATCTTTTCTGTGAAGCTGATTCCCAACTGCATAGCCTCCAGAATTTATTGGTGCCTGGCATTGTTTCCTACCAGGTGCAGGACTTCACACTTCTTCTGGTTGAAGTACATGAGGTTCCTTTCAGCCCATTTCTCCAGCCTGTTGGATGGCAGGTCCTGCAGAGGTCCTGCTGGATGGCAGCATGAACCTCTGGCTTATCATCCTTTAATTCCAGTTCTGTGTCGTCAGCAGGCCCATGATGAAGATGTTAAACAGGATTGAACCCTTGGATACACCACTGACCGCTGGATACACCACACCTCCAGCTAGTCTTTGTGCCACCATTCTCTAGACTCAGACATTCAGGTAATTTTCCATCACTTCACTCTCTCCTCATCCAGCCCATACTTTAACAGCTTGTCTGTGAGGGACAGTGTCAAAGGCCTGACTGAAGTCCAGGTAGTCAACATCCATTGCTCTCCCCTCATTTACCAGTTGAGTAATTTCATTGCAGAAGGTTTATTGAATTGCAACACTCCAGTCATGGGGGTCATCCCACAATACCTTTGTGATCCCAAAAAATCCATAGCCCTTCAACTACACAAGATCTTTAACTCAGTGTGTTTATTCCCCATACTGTCTGTATTAGGTTACAGGCACTTTAGAAAGGCACTTCAGCATGCTGAGTTGCTGGAGAGGGTCTTGGGGATTTCTGTATCGTTATTCCTTGTAGGCACTTCCTTGCTTAAATGAAAGAGCTGGGGGTGACTTGATTTGTGAAATATTAAATTTTCACATTTCACATGTTATGTGATCTACATGCAGCTTCACCTTGCATTGTTTCATTCAAAATACCAAAACATGCTTAATATTTTATCTACGTATATTAACAAATATACTGCAAAATTATTTTTATTACATTAACACAAACTATATATCCTTTGTTAAGTTAAATATAGAGCATTATAATTGTACTAAGTTTAAAATCTACTTATTTTAAATGCTCTTAAATCAGTCATAGATACTATGAAAGTTACCTAAGCTTCTCCAGACACTCTCATGTATTTTTAAACCTCCATTTGTTTATAATACCAGTGTGAAGAAAAATTGCCTCAAGATAATTAAAAGCCTGTGTGTAAGGTTTAGATACTACCACCTTAGGAAGCATTGAGCTAGATCATTGCTAAATCAAAGCAGATCCCCAAAGTTTCTGCTGAACCATAGATAAAGGTTAATTTTCCTGCCATCATTTTTCTTTGGGCAGATTACAGGTGTCTTCATGCTTAGTGAGAAATTAACAGTATTGATACCTTTGAAGTCTCTGTGCCATATATGCTGTGGCAGCTGGCAGATTTTCTGACTCAGACAAGAGGAGACCTATTTAGCAAACATGTCAAATTTTCACAGCTTTCACCCTTTGGATGTTCCAGCACAGTTTTGCCAAATATTTCTGCTGTTTCAGTAGTGTTCCTTGCTTCAATAGAGCACAAAGTTATTCTCACACATGCGTCTGGATAGCAGCCCAAGGTGATGACATCCTTAGGAGAGCATGAACGTGCACGAAGGTTGGTAAGAGCTCCCAGAGGCTGCTTGCATAATATTTATTGCATAAATAGACTGCTTAGTATAATCTAGAGATTATTCACAAGAGAAATTTCTTCATTACAGGTAGTTTCCCTCACATTGCAATTCAGTATATGGGACCAAAATATTTACAGCTGAACACTCAGTACTACATGATTGATATCCACACTTTAAACTCCCTTGACTGCCATCATCCATGTCTGCCACATTCTGTAGTCAGTTTTTCTTTAAGTTAACAGTTCTCAATGAAAGTGGGCCCAACTTATCCTCCACATAAATTTTTAAAATTTAACCCCACCAGCATATTTGATTTCTATTCAGTGTGATTCTTCTCCCTCATGCTGACAAAACCTGACTTAAAGGCAACATTAGGAATATCTCGTCACTGGAAACCACTATACCAGAAGGACATAGCTCTGTATTCAGAAAAATGATTGAGACACTACCTCTAAGATATATCTTGTGAAATCTCCCATGAAGTGTAATATAAATTGTGGTATTTTTTTCACCGAGTCTGAAGATGCTCACCAGACCTTAGGAGGGAATTTGTGGTGCTCCTGCCATTTGAATCCTACCCACTCCTTCAAGAATAAGTGTATTCTTGAAAGCTTGTAAGCTCCAGTGGCTTAATCAAAATCCTGTTCACCATTACTATCTATTTCTATTCCTCAAATCAGGAGTACTTAAACCAGAGTTAAAAACATCAGACTAACACTGGCATATTCTGCTTAAATTCCAGTTAAAAGTTGAGTTGTTTCTCATTTTTAAAATAAATGTACTGATGAAAAATAGACATCTTCTAAATTCTGCTGGAAATTTCTGAGATATAACACTATATAAAAAGAGCTTATGGACACTAGACTTTAATTTCTAAATCATTATCTTTATAATGCTCTTAATTTCTCACAACCTTCTGTCTCAGGCATGCGAGCTGCCCTTCAGTACTCATCTCTCCATTGTTTACTTCAAACTATTCTTCATTGCATAGAAGAGTCACATAGAACTCTTTTTTAATAATTGCTTCACATAAAATCACCAATGCTTCCAGTGCTGTATTGCAGAAACCATTCAAACTAAACAAAGCATCTGGACCACTCTCAGTTGGGAAGTTTCAAACACAACACATTTTTTTGAAAAGAAATGAAAGATTTTTGTCCCTAACTTTTCTTTCTTTTTTTTTTTTGGTAGCCTTATTCAACACTAGGCAATTGCAATAAAATTAGGTAAGGTGTCACAAGCATAACCTTAATATGGAGAAGGACAGTTGTTCAGTTAGCAACAAACAATAGATTTTAAAGGACCCATTCAGATGCATCCTGAGAATTTGATCTAAAAAGGATTTGGATCAAATTTTCCTGCTTGATAAGACTGAAAATGTGCTACTGGTTGCTGAAAACTGGTGGAGTATTTAAATATAAATACATCTTCTAAACAGAAAGAATTAATGAAAAGTAGATTAAGAAATACAGATCAATAATTAGGCTTCAATTTGGAGACCATGCTGAGATATACCTAAACTATCTTCATCTTTCTGGCATTGTATCTAGTCTTTGAAATTTCTCTAGTTTTCACCTTTAAATAGTACAGCATGCTACACAGACATGCAATATTAACAGTCCTTGCTCAGTCAGGAAAAAAAAACACCCCATGAATTTCAGTTACAATTCCTGCTAGAAAGACCCTGGTGTTTCCACAAGTCCAGGAAGAGCAATATCCTGATTGCTTTCCATAATCTTCCTCTTACTGCTCCTACATCACTTCCTCACTCTGGTTGCCTCCTATCAGCTCCTCAGCAGGCTGTGGGAAAGATGAACTCCTGCAGAGATTACAGCTCAGTTCAAGGTTTCTGAAGGAGGTCACACAGCCTGCATAATTTCCACAGCTAGGCTGAACAGCCAGCATGCTTCCTTCTTCCTTCTGAGTATTATCTACACATAAAACCCTACACATAGCAGAAAGGCACATTTCCAGATGTCTTTACTAGTGTTACCATTTATACCAGTAGTGGATGTTTGGAAAACAAAAACCTAACACATTTAGATTAGAAAACAATCTTACATTAAAAGAAAACTTTTATTGACTGAAATACAAGTTGAGATAAGACTAATACCACATGTGAGTACAAAAATTAAGTGTTAAATATTTTAAGCTATCAGATATTTTAATACAGATACACCATGTTGTCTGTGTATTTTTCATAGAAAAGAATGCAGTTTGTTCCAAAACAGATAAAGATTTTTCTGATGATGATAAAGACTTTTTTATAGTTTTATTTAAAATAATCTTTCCAGTTTGTTTTCTTTGTGTGTGTAGTTGCATTGTACAACTGTTTCATGATGCTTTGAAAAATTATTGATCTTACCTCTGAACTTCAAAATCTCTCATAAGTGAATTTGATTCCATTATTGAGAATGCATCACTTGAAATGATGCATCATTAGTGGGGAAGCAAATTTCTAATGATATAATGTCACTGTCATAACTAGAAAATAAATATTCTCAGATTTTGTTGAACATATTCATATCTCTGTGGTGGATTTTACAAGATCAAAGAAGCAACAGCAAACATCAAATACAGTTGTTTACAAAATGTTACAGGCACAAGACAGATATCGCATATGTGTTAGTGCTTCAGAAGCTTGTTATGAGTTAGCTAGTTCCATATTGTGTTGCATGGAAGAGGTTTTTCATATCGTTAAAAAAAAGAAAGGAACCAGTAGATCTTCAGAGCCTATGGTTCTATGCATGTGATTCCAGAGACTGATATTTTTTCCCTAGTAACTTTCTATTTTAGATTTTTAGCAATATTTTAAGCAAGCTTATTTAAATGGCCCATAGAATTCAGTGAATAATTTCCATTCATAGTGATTTTTTTCTAGGCCAATCCATTTTAAGGTTTTATGTAGTCTATTAAAAACAAACAAACAAAACAAGGGGAAAAAAAGTTCCTATTAAGAATAAAAAAGCAAAGTGTAGGAAACAGAGAAGCAAAAAACTTCTGCNAAAGATCTAATGACAACAATAGTCGATTTCTTCAAGGGGTCACAAACTCTCTTCATTTATTAAACCTAGTTAGGGAAGGATCTGATCATGCATGCCTCCATTTTTAGTCAAGTATTGTTTAGGAAATCTGAGATCTCTGAAGTGGGAAGATAGAGAAAGCACAGTAGTGACTGCAATGGGCTCACAGGAGGAGAAGTGTGTAGGTACACACAAAAACAAAGAACCTTTCTTGCTAGAGAAATAGCCCTGGAAGTTGCTGCTGTGGTACTATCTCTTACTGGATTTAGAAGGCAGGATGGTAACATAAACAAATAAGCAATCTAAGAACTAAACCAAACAAAAAGCCTGCCAAACTAACAGAGGACACAAAATGCAACACTGCAGAAGGGGGTATTTAGTGAAAAAACTACAAAATGCTTCATTTTACTCTACTGGGAGAAGAGGATAAAGCTTCTAAAGCAAATATTGAAGTGAACAAAGAGAATATGAGAGAAAAAGGCATAGCTTATCCTAAGAATTTTTAGACACAGCATAACAGTTTGTTAGCTATTATCATAATGCAACAATAGCTACAAAATAACCTTGTCAACCTTGTCATTTCAATTTTTTATGCATTTGGTTTCTTTTCCTGGATATGTCAGTGAATTCTTCTCTCCATAACATATTGCCATAGGCTAAAAGCACATAAAAGAGGTCTGTCAAAGATGTGTCACATGTAATAACATTATACCATAAAGAACACTGTCCTTGGTTGCTTCTGGAGGTCTACATTTCAAAGGTATTGCCGCACCTGAAATACTCCATCTCAGACTCAACTGGAAGTACATGGTGTTTGTTCCCACCTCTAGTGAAAACAGTGCATAGAAAATGACCTTCACAAGGTCTGGATAACATCCAAATTATGCTGGAAGAAAGGTGAAGGGGAGGAAAACTAAAACCTGCCGGCCATCCCTGTTCACTTGGATTTGTTTTTGATTTCCAGGTTTTAGAGGGGCTGCTGCTCCTTAACAATGCAGGTAGTCAATATTGAGACTAGTGTTGAAGCTGGGAGGATGATAAGCTGCTAAAGCACATCCCAAAATATATTTTGGAAGTGATCAGGATTTCCAGCAGTTTGGGTGGCGTTACCTCTAGTTCTGTGCAACTAGTTGCTCTTTTCCATGCTCCCTTACAGTTGTGTTTCTTCAGGTTTATTGCTTTTCTGACCATCTTACCTCCTCCTTCTCTGCTCTCTTCAACCCTTCAGTTTGTCCTTTGTTATAAAAACTCACCAAAATTAGGTTGGTCTTTGCTGAAGAGCCATCTGCATTCTGCTTTTTTATTAAATATCCTTTTTCAATTCACTATTTCTATTTAGCTCTAAATGTTAGAAGCCAGCTATTACTGTGTGGTTTTAAAGCATCACAGACAAAAATATACAAACAGCTTGCTTGAATGCTAATTTCAGTATGTCATACATGCATGCCAGCATCATTTGTGGAGTGAAGAGTATTTTCAACTTTACTCAAGTTTTAATTTTAAAATGTAAATAATGTACGTATGAAGAATTTCTATCCAATGTATCAACTAAGATTGTCCCAAATGGGGTGACATAAGACCTGTCATTAGTGGGGTTCGGAAGACCCTGTGCTCTTCAACATCTTCATAAACGACCTGGATGCAGGACTGGAAGGGATGCTAAATCAAATGCACAGATGATACAAAACTGAGAGAGCTGTAGATTCCTTTGAAGGCAGAAAGTACCCACAGAGAGACCTCAACAAGTCAGAGGACTGTGCAATCACCAGCCGTATGAAGTTCAACAAGGGAAGGTGCTGGATGCGGCACCTGGGATGGGGCAACTCTGGATCTACAGACAGACTGGGCAATGAGAAGCTGGAGAGCAGTGCTGTGGAAAGGGACCTGGGGGTCCTGGTTGATGGCAAGTTGAACCGGAGTCAGCAGTGCCCTGGCAGCCAGGAGGGCCAAGCGTGTCCTGGGGGGCATCAGGCCCAGCATCACCAGCTGGGCAAGGGAGGGGATTGTCCCGCTCTGCTCTGCACTGGGGCAGCCTCACCTCGAGTGCTGGGGGCAGTTTTGGGTGCCATGGTATAAGACATTAAACTATTGGAGAGTGTCCAAAGGAGGGAAAAAAAGACTGTGAAGGATCTTGAAGGGAAGCTGTATGAAGAGCAGCTGAGGTCACTTGTTTTTTCCTGTAGAAGAGGAGACTGAGGGGAGATCTCATTGCAGTTACAACTTCCTGTTGAGGGGAAGAGGAGGGGCAGGCACTGACCTCTCTTTGTACTGACCAGTGACAGGACACAAGGGAATGGCCTGAAGTTGTGTCAGGGGAGGTTTGGGTTGGATATTAAAAAGATATTCTTCCCCCAGAGGGTGGTTGGGCACTGGAACAGACTCTCCAGGGAAGTGGTCACATCCCTAAGCCTGCCAGAGTTCAAGAAGTGTTTGGACAATACCCTCAAGCACATGTTGTGACTTTTGGGGATGCTGCTGTGAAGCACTAAGAGTTGGATTCGATGCTCCTTGAGGGTGCCTTCCAAATAAGCTTGTTCTGTGATTCTGTGATAAAAGCTTCACCAAAATTGCCAAAGACAGGAGGGAAAAAAAAGGCAGGGAATGATAGAGGGGAAAAAAAAAAAAAGATAAGAAAAGAAAAGAAATCAACTATTCACAGCATCAGTGGAATGAAGAAGTTCCAGTTCATTGGAACTTCATGTTCTTCATGCTTCAAGGGCTTTTGGAATAACAAAAAATTGTGCATGTTTCCTTTGCCAAAGCAAGTTGAAAAGACAGATGTTATCCTAACTTACAGCCAGGGAGTCTGGCTGCCCATTCCGGTGGCATACTCTGGTCAATTAAAAGCTGACATCTTTAGGAGTGAGAAGCTATAACACAAGCATGAGTCCAATGCTGATTCTGACTGCAAATTCTGTATTTTCCATCTGAAAAGACACACTATTTTGAGCACAAAGGAATGCTTCATTGGTGACATTCTGCAGGGTGCATCAAGAATAAATCATGATTTTAAAGACTGACTGGTATCATTGCTTGGCCTAGAGAGTAGAAGGATGGATCCAATTCCCTTTGAAATTAATGGAAAGACTCATATTGAGGCAATTGTGTTGAGGACAGTATTAGCTCTGGAATTTTTATTTTCTTTATAATAGAAAATCAAATTCAGCAGTCTTCCTTAGCACATTCCTATTGAACCAACATTTTGGCACATTTTACCCTTTTTTAGTGTTGACCTTTATATTAAATGTTAAATATTTCTTATAATTTTAGCCTTACCATTCACAGAGACACGTTCACAGACACTTTAGAAATGTTTTTTTCAGCTCACTTACCCCTCTTTGAAAAGGCAGATAGTAAAAAAGGTGTGCTTCTAACTTTCCTCTACTGGTTAGACAGAGGAAGGTATTTTGCTTCTTCTTCCCACTTGTGTACTACTTTGTTTATAAGCAATAATTAATATTTGTCTGACACTTTTAAAGTTTAAAAGGAAACTTCCTTGAGAATGCTCTTAAGGGGAATCTTTCTAGTAAAGATTTTTCTGTCACAACAGTTCAGTAGTCATACCTGAAACTACTTTTAAAACAGCTAGCCTGAACATTGTAAGGAGTACAGCTATTTAAACCCAGAACTGAAAAAAACAAACAAGACATCCCCAAAAAGCTGGATTAGACTACCATTAAACACTGCTGTCTAAAGTGTTTCATCCAAGGGTGCATATGTGTATTGCAGTCACACTGGTAAATAGAGCACAGAAGAGCTCATGTATTACTTGCAGATGTAAAGATTTGTTCTCTGTATTTTTGCTTAAAACTTGATTGAGTTTCTTCCACCTCCACTGCTACACCCATCTCAATTGTTCTTATTTGTCATGGACTGTGCAGGTTAACAAGCTTGTCACTTGTACTGGCATTTAAATTGTTATTTTCATCTCCTTCCTCCTGTTTAATAATCTTCTCCCTTTTTTTGATAGGACCTGACATTTTTCTGACTTCTCCTTCCTACTGTTTACAGAGATGCTTCCAGAATAAAAGTAAATAAATCAAAATTAACGATGACATGAATGTGACAGCTTCCAAAATTTACAACTATTGTTTTCCATTTCCTCCTATTACTCTAATAACAGATAACAGTTTGACATGGACATGGAAACAATGTGCTTCAAAACAGCAGTGGACTTAGCTAGGGAGTCAGCAAATTTGTTGAAAATCTTTTAGGCAGCAGCAGTAACCATTTCAAAGCTGTAAGACAATGTCTGAACCTGAAAAGAAATTAAAGGTTGCACCTTCTGGCCTCTCTAAAGATCTATAAATCAGCCGCAATTCACTTGTCTTCTTGCTAGAAACATGAGAATTAATGAGCAATAAGATTAGTAAAAACAAACTGCCACCACACTGCCTACCAGGAAAAATGCCCAGAAAATGCACTTGCACAAAATCTTTAGTTTAATTCACCTTCTACTGTGACTGTGCTGATGAATCTGCATTTCAGTCATTCGCACTTTCACTCACTGCAGTCGTTTAAACCACAAAGCCAGACATCCTGAGTGTGTCAGAAAAAAAAAACATAAAACCAAATACAAAACCTACAAAGCAAGCATTCACTTATGGGGAAGTCCTGCTGATGCCTCTACTAATTTTTAGTCAGCTGCCATTCATATCAAGAGTGACCTAATACAGTAACCTGCCCAGCAGGATAGATCAACTCAGAACAGCCAGCTCACTGAGAAACAAATAAAGAGACTAATGATGACAGGTGACCGTCTAGTCAGAGATTTTGTTGCTAGTCCTTATTAGCATCCATTCGTTCTATAGGTGATGCCTGAAGAGGCTACCTGGAAAGAGAGACTAGACAGGAGTAAGGGAATAAAGGTGATATTTATTTAAAAGGCCTTCAAAGGTACACCCTAGGGAGCCCAGAGGCTACTTCTAAAATGAACCCCAAGATGGATGACAAGTCACGAATTCTTCACACTTTTATAGGTTTGGTCCATTTCCATATTAGCATAAATTCGCCAATTAAAAATTTAGCTACTGATGTAAGTTCCCTAAGCTCAGCCCCTCCTTCTCCAAGATGTTGTTTACACATTTCTGGGCTCAGGACAGCCTAGGTGGTCTTGGACTGCAAACCTGGGGACTTTGTTATGTCTATCTCAGCATGAGACAGCAGCAGCGGCAGGCTGCAAGACATTTCAGAGTTTTACAGTAGGCAATACAAAATATAAGAGCTAAACCTCAAGGCATCATAGGTACATAATTAACTCTGAGAAGAGTTAAGAACATACTAAGAACCAAGGCTATAACATGTTGAGGAAAAGACTGCAGAGATATAAAGTGTGTGTTCCTCCATTGCTCAGAGTGAATTTTCCCTGACTTCTCACTATGATATTTATGTCACACAGTTCAACCAGTTTGTTGGTTGGACTGTGTGACAGTTCAAACACATACTTCAAACTTGGGACATGAGCATGATTTACTAAGACAGCTGTTGACGCTAATTTCACAAAGGTAATTCTGCTGTTATGTCTTGCTGTCACCTGCCCAATATTTCTCAGTGGGGTTTTTTTAAAGGATTCCTCAATATCCAATACCAAAACTCTCCGATGAATGACTGAAACCTTTCGAGTGCTGTTATTAAAGGCAGAGTATTCTGTAGAATCTTCAGACTTTTAAATGTGTGGTCTCAAGCTCATGACACAGGTACTCAACTTCATATACCCTTCACTAGCAGGCTTGTGGAAATTATATTAGAAACAGAGAAAATTTATAAATGTTGCCGTTTTTGCAGTTCACAGGAATGTTTTTAATATGAAATAATATTTCAGTATGGTGCTGATGATGGCACTGGTTTAATACTCATAGAAGTCAGATAAATCAGAGGTATAAGTGAACAAAACAAAAATAATTACAGTTCTAAAGACAAATTATATAAGCCAAATACCTGAGAGACACAAAGAGTCCAGGACTATGCACCACAGGAGGCAATCCTGTACTAAGTGGATACATGAACTAGATAATGAGCCAATGTTACCTCTTTCATGTAAAGTATACAAATTTAACCCCAACTCCAAACTATTTTGTCATTATTTGTATAAAACTAAAGCACTACTTATGAATTCTGAAAGGCTTCAAAACAAACCATGATTTACAGGAACTACATCTTGAGGTTAAAATTTCTTGCAGAACCTCAAAATTGTAACTCGGCAGTTTTAATCTGGTTTGCTCTTTAGCCAGGATTGTCCCACCAAGCATTCAAACTTGGGGATATGGTTTATGGGTGGTTATGGTCATTCTAGAGTGATGGTTGGACTGGCTGATCTTGAAGGTCTCTTCCAGCCTTGATGATTCTGTGATCCTTTGAGACAAGCAAGTTTTGAAGCTATACCTCCTTGCAGCATTAGCTCCAATGACTTTGATTTCTTTGGAGTTTTTCTGGGTTTCTTCTTTTTGTTTTGCTGGGGTATTCTTGTTTTAATTCAGCTGTACTGGTGTGCTACAGCACAGGGAAAGGCAAGAGCCAGCTGCTTCCTCCAGGCTGGGATCTGGGCCCTGAGGTCAGGCTGTGCTGGGACAGCAGAGCTGACTGTAAGTGAGAGGCTCTCTCTACAGTCCTAGATGTGGCAAAATATTGGTCCAGCATCCAAACAGGGAGCCCAAGCAGGAGCAAAAGGAGGTAGGACCAAATAGACAGTAGTATTCAGCTATTCTAAGAGGAAGGTCAGGCCTGAGACTGGAGGTGATGTGGCCACCAGCAGGGTGTGGGGAGGCCTCTGGGCAGGCTGATCAGAGCCATCAGCTTTAGTGTCCTCAGGGCCCTGCTATAACTTTTGAATTGCCAAATCCGGAGATCAAAAAATAAGCTGAGTTAGAAGGGACCCACAAGGAACTTCAAGTCCAGCTCCTGGCCCTGCACAGGACCATCCCCAAGAATCACATCATATGCCTGAGAGTATTGTCTAAACCCTTCTTGCACTCAGTCAGGCTGGTGCTGTGACCACTTCCCTGGGGAGCCTGTTCCAGTGCCCAACCCCCCTCTGGGGCAAGAACCTTTACCCAATATGCAGCCTAAACCTCCCTGACACAAAGTTAGGCCATTATCTTGGGTCCTGTCACTGGTCACCACAGAGCAGAGATCAGTGTCTGCCCCTCCACTTCCCCTCACAAGGAAGTTCCAGACTGAAGTGAGGTCTGCCCTCAGTGTCCTCCAGGCTGAACAGACCAAGTGACCTCAGCTGCTCCTCATAAGGCTTCCCCTCAAGGCCCGTCACCATTTTTGTTGTTCTCCTTTGGACACTCTCTAATGGTTTAGTATCTTTCTGTGCTCAAATCAGCAATCTCTCTGTAGGCTGAGTAATGGACTGCACTTCTGAAAATTGGGAATATGTACCTTCTACCACAGTTGGATTTGTTATGAGGCTATTAAGATTTTAGTCTTTCACTTCAAATCCTTGTCAAATGTTGACCTTTGTAAAATAACTTACACTGAAAGAAAGCCATCTATACCAAACTTGACTTAGAGGTGTCTCTATTTTTATTATTTGGTGAACTCTTCCTGAGTTATCCAAGCATTCTCAATAGCTCAGTTCCTAATTTTCCAAGGTAAGTTGTAGCTTTTTTCAATTCAACTGGACTGTGAATTATATGTAATTTTAATAAAAGCCTGACCTTTGTTGCTGAAACATCTAATCTTTCAAGAAGATTCAGGATTTTTGATGCAGTTGAAACACCATGGAGATAGTTAAAATCAGCTGCTGTTCCATGGGCTCAGTTCCTCATTTCTCCATTGTTTATTACATCCTGTGCATCCTTACAAGTCTAAGCTTACCTATAGATGTTGATGAGAGTTCATCTGAAATAAGAAGGCTTCTGGCTAAGCAGAGCTGGGATTTTTTGTTGTAGGAATCTGTTGCTTCATATAATACAGCATTGTTGCAATTTGTTCCCAAGGTTTCTACTTTCTCATTTTGGATAACAAGACATGTGAATTGTCTTTGATTTGTTCTCAGGTACCTTAAAATATTCACAACATTCTCCAGGCGCAGTGCACATATTGCTGAATAAAGATGCAGTCATCTTTGACATACAAGAATATATTTTCCAACTTTCTCAAAATACAAACGTGTGACTGGAAGGGTTATCCTTAATCATCAGATCGAGTAATTTGTTTCTCCAGAATGTTGGTCAATAAAATTATTATTTTTAAAATCTTAGCTTGAAAGCCAATCTTCTTGTTTAGTTGGTTTTTTTCATTCTTATGGCTTTCTAGTACTTCCATAGAAGAAGATGAAATCATACAACTGTCTTAAGAACCTGACGGGTCTTTTTAAATTATCTTTATTCCTGGCAAGTTTATGTATCATTTATACATCATTTATACAGTTTATGTATCATTTATGTATCATTTATATTTCTCTGTTTGCACTATATATCACTGGATTTCTATGATTAAATTTTTTCCTTTTTTGGTCCATATTGTTCCAGTAGTTTCAACTTTGTCGCTAGTCACATTAAATTTCCTCTTTTACATGATATCAATATGAAGAGGCTTTCCTATGATGAGGTTTGCATCAGAAATTCTTGATGGCACAAAAAAACTTCATGCAAAAGGCACTGCATTTTTATTATTACTGTATTCAAATTTTCTAGTACTACTAATCCTTATTAAAATTTATCTTCTTTCAGTTATTTCATTCCTTAATGTCATGTGATTCTTCTGCATTACATTCTGTACACTAATCTTTCAGCACAAAGTTTGTTTGGTTAATATAATGCATATTACTTGCTACTTCCAGTACAATTTTGCCATTCTCCCTTCTTTTTTTATTTTTCTTTCTTTCTTTTTTTTTTCCCCTGAAAGAATCAAAAGTGCTGGCATGATGCCCTGCTGGTACATTACTGAGATTCTCTACTTTGTGTTTTTCCAGCTAGGAGAGTCTGTCTTGTGGAACAACTTATCTGTTAAAAGTACTTCATACCCCAATAACATTAAAAACAAAGTACACTGCTAGACAGAGAATAATGGAGTCATTAAATCTGCAGGTATCTCAGCACTTGTCATTGTTTTCTGAACTTAAAATGCACAGACTTTAGTGTTGGTGGTTAACAAATACAATTGAATTCTGGAATTTCATTGCAATGGATGGTGTGGTAAAACTAGGACTTTGTGCAAGCTGCAAGATGAATGCTGTCTGCAACATATATTTAGCAAAAAGTACTGGTTGATGATTGACACATATATGTCTGGAATTCTGCGAACAAGCCCTGTCAAGTGTTGTTTTCCCTTTATTATCACCAGTATACTCCTATAGAATACTGACTGTTTGTATTAGCCAAGAGGAAAAGTACCTTTATAGATCATCATGAAATACTTTGTATCGCAGTCTTGTTCACATGTATCATCTCTGGCTGCCAGCATTTTTATTGTCAGAATAGAAGCAGAGCTGTAAAAAATGCTCCTAGCACTCTGCTCTCCTTCCCCCAGCATTAGGTAGAAACATGAACTTTAGATATGTGTTGTCATTCCAATAGGGACAAGTTCTTCCAACCACTTTTCATTAGCACAGAGGCACGTGATACACTTCATGTCACAAGAGGCTCTACTCACCAAGGTAGGTGGTCAATTGCCTGCTGACTTGGGTGAAGCTATTTAAAGATTTATGCTGGCCTGCATCTTTATTAGTGGGAAGTTTTCAGCTGATCCCGGGGTGTTGCCAACCTGCTGCCTGCACCAGGCAGTGTGGAGTTGTAAGTCACTCCCCTCATTACTCCATACAGCTGGTATCTCTAATTCTCTGCAGAGATTTTCTTTAGTTCACTGTGTCCCACTGTGAATATTAACTGAACACCTAGCAGAGTAACCATTACTAAAAATGAACTATTGCCACTAAATTCTATGTAGGATTTGCAAAAATTTCTTTTACAGTTTCCAAAGAGAAATTGCTGATTTATGACAGTAATTAAAATTACAAGCTTAATTTAAGCCAGTCAGCTAAGGCAGTGATTGGGATAAAGAGAAAAGAATTAACCTCACTATCAAATAGGTGTATAAGGCAGGTGGGATGTATATGCTGCCAGAGCTGACTGCACTGAGCTCAAAAAGAGCCATGACTTAGTCTGGATACCTAATTTTTAAACTGCTAAAACTAGGGTAAGCCCCAGCCAATATTTGCATATTTAAAATTCAGTGCATATTAGTCACATGGTGTTCATGTGGCTTTACAAGATGTAATTAGGCAGCAGCATAGGCACCAGATATTGCAGACTTTGTGTGTGTGTGTTTGCAGTTTTAAAGCCTGCGTTTCTTACATGATTGGTATCGATTACCCATTGATTTTCTGGCACACCTTCCAATCAGATTCTTATATTAAATAGGAATAAAAAGCTGAAAGTGATTTCACAGAACAAAGAGCATTTCTTTCAGTTGTACACAATCCAGGTAAGAAAAATACCAAAGATAAACTGTAAAATTCATCAGCTATTTTCTCCCACTATGCCTGTAGGAAAGCATTGGCAGAGGGCTGCAGTCTCAGCATTTTTACCATGGGTAGCTGTGGCAAAAGCCCTCCGGGAGTATTTCCCACCTGGAGTGATGGTTGGGAAAGCATGCCAACCTAACATCATGTGCCTTAA